>CM053787.1:1000089802-1000324802 GCA_028749045.1 Cupressus sempervirens
TTGAAGATTTAAAATAATAAACAAATAGCTCAAAATGTGTCTAATTCTTCTCGTCAAAGTCTCTGATCCTTTCCTTGTTTTCTTCATTGGACTAAATTCCTACCAATAAACATTAAAGAATTTCATATAATTAAAAAATAAAAGAGTGAAATTTGAGGATTAAAAAAAAGAAGCTTTGAATGTCATCTTTACTTTAGAGAGTATAAATTTAGTACTAGGCATGTTTAGATGTTGCTACCATTGTTGCTCCTTCCCTTTTCTCTATTTTTTTCATAAATTCCTTCAATTTGAGATGGATTTTAAGTATGACATAAGATTGTCTTATTTATCTAAGAGGATGATAGGTACACACACACACACACACACACACACATATATATATATACACACACACACATATATATGTACATATATATATACACACATATATATGTACATATATATGTACATATATATATATATACATATATATATGTACATATATATATATATATATATATATATATATATATATATATATATATATATATATATATATATATATATATATATATATATATATGTACATATATGTACATATATGTACATATATATGTACATATATGTACATATATATATATGTACATATATATGTACATATATGTACATATATGTACATATATATATGTATATGTATATATATATATATACATATGTATATGTATATATATATATATACATATGTATATATATATATATATACATATGTATATATATATATATATACATATGTATATATATATATATATACATATGTATATATATACATATACATATGTATATATATATATATATGTACATATATATACACATATATATGTACATATATATGTGTATATATATACATATACACACACACACACACACACATAATCTAAATGAATTTTTTAAGGAATGAGAAAAACTAATGCAAAGTAGTCTCTTATTGTTAGTATAAGATGTACAATCCATCCTCAGGGTATTTATATGGAAATTTTGCAAAAGAACTCATTTATAATTGTCCTCTAAATGTTTTTCATATTGAAAAGTTTATAACCCTAATTCCATGTAACCCATGATTTAAAATAATTGTTAAACCAAAAGGGTTATTCCTTCAAGACCCAAAGAATGATTTAAAGAAACAAATTAAAAAGAGATAAAACTATTAAATATAGAGGAAAAAAAAAATGAGTTCATGTTATAGGCAATACAACACTTTTGACTTTGTCCACCCACTCACTACTACCCACTCTCTTGTTATTTCCATGTTGAACTAAAAATCCATTCACAATACAAGTAAAAAACCATAACATTTAGGGTTCCACAAGGATAAAGTTTTGGGTTTAACATTTCCATAATCAATGCAAAGCTTGTATCAACCCACTATTAAGCATAGTTGTTTTGAACATTGATTTTCATATAATGGGAAAACTCCACATAGAAAAAATATTACTAAACTACTTAAGGCTAATGTAGATCCACATATCTTCTCCACAATGTCCCTATAGGGGTTTCTACCTACTTTGGATCACATGGAAACTCCCCTCGAGTTTTCCCTTCCTCCCTCATAGAAAATGTCAAAAAAAGGTAGGATCTCCATGGAGAGGTTTTGAAAAGGGAAACAATCAAGCTCACCATTTGTAAATTAAAAAGGGAAAAATCTATAACCCTTATATTGGAAGAAATAGTATACTTTCTATATGGATGAAGCAGTTTGTTCATTTTTCCTAGTAGAGGATGAACATCCCAATAAACTGTGTACACAATTTTCAATTACAATTGAACACTAAAATAAAATTCATGATTTTAAGAAATTATACATTTTAAGTTATTTATTATAATTTGTTTATTAGTGGATTACAATATTTCACAAATTTTGTGATAGATCTTGTAAATTTTGTTGGAAGGATTATAAGTATCTTAATAATAAATTTTGAAATTAAGAATTTTGAACATTAATAACATTTGTAGGCTTCATTATCAAACTTTTAATACATTATTCTTCTTCAACGACTCTATTTACACCTATTTATTTAAGAGATAAATGAAGTTTTTGCTTAATAGATGTTTATTTTTATCCATACTTTATAGTTTGTAAGCTTATTTTCTATTTGAAGTTATAATCATTCCGTCTCTATAATTGTATTCTCATGTTTATGTTTGTAATTATTAGGTAGAGAATGCTATTCATTTAGTTTGCATTGTCAATTGACATTTAACTTGCGAATGTTAACAAATCTACAACTAGATATTTCCATGAGGAAAAAAACCTTGAAGATGGTGATGAGCTCTCAAAAAGTTACTCTTGTAGCTAAAAAATTGAATTTTTTAAAATTTTGTTGTCTTCAAGCTACCCCCAATTGTTGGTCTTCTAGAAGGGCCCACCTTATTACTAGTATCTAATTAATAAGAATTTTTTTAAATAGTGGTCCATTCAGAAGGTTTAATTTACAATGTGTTCTTCTAAAGTCAGTTATTTTATAGTTGAACTAAACATGCTTCATTCAATATGCAGATTAAAATTCTTCATTCAAATTTACATACATTTTTTAACTTAAAACTAATATGCCCCATCCAATATAACTATATGACTTCCACAAGTCGGATGTGACAAAAATTTAAATTCAATTCATCTTAAACAACATTCTCACTTTACCATATCCTATCCCTATTTAAGAATTACACTATAGACTAGAACTTTGATACTCCCAACTCTTGTAAGGAGAGGTATTTATTATTTCAATATCATTTAGACCTTTATTGTGAATTTTTTTTTTATTGCAATAAGAATCAGCTTCAAATAAGGGATAAAATTTGCTTAAGGAAAATAGGCAATAGCCTACAACACAATGGTAAATTGTGAGTCTCTTATCTCGATTTCACTTGATCTTAACACATAATAATAATTAAAATTAAAAAATAATTATAAATAAATCAAGACTTTGGCCAGTTACCTATCAAAATAAAATTACTTAAAGAAAATAACTAAATTTTTATTTATTAGTAATTTTTAAAGATTTAATACTACTAGAAGAGAGATTTATTTGTCAATATTATTACATTTTTTTAAATCTATTTTATTATAGATTCCCTTTTATATTATTAGAAGAGATTTATTTTTTCTTGATCTTGTTATTTAATAATGAGTCAAACTCCTCTTCTTTATCCTAAATATATCTAACCTTATTATTTTCTTATATGTTTTTTTAAAATTAAAATATATTTATTTATAAAACTATAATTGTTCGATAATATAATTTAAAATTTTTTAATTTATGTATATGATTCTTATACAATTATTAATTATATTTTTTAATATTGTATCTAGCATTCAACTATTGTGCTTATATATCTTGTACTTGTGTTGGACTATTGTGCTCACAAGTTTGAACTTATAGTGTAGTTGATTACTTAACAAGGTGACATTTAATTATCATTTTTTTAATAAATTAAATTATAATTTTGTAAAATAAACATCAATATTTTAAGATATATGCTTTTAATTATTTGTTGTTAAACATTTTAGTATGGGTAACATGTTTTCACAACATTGGTGTTAGATCTTGCAAATATTGGTTAAAGGATTAGAAGTTTCTTGATAACACATTTCAAAATTACAAGTTTTGTAAACGCTATTCATGCTCTTCTCTTCATTTACTACTAGTACAATGTTTTGAACATTAGTAACATGTGTATACTTTATTTTTTTCAGTTTTCTAGATTTTTTTTAGACTATTTGAAGTATTGCTATTGAGTTAAGGTTGGCCCATGTATTGCTTGATGTATCACATTTCAAAAACTCTTTGACATGTTAGATCATCAATGTTCTTTTTGCGAGTGTGAAGAAATGCTTAAACACCTTTTCAGGTTTCTATGAGAGCTTGCAATGCTTGGACATGGATTTATATTTGTAAAGGTTTATAGGTTTGAACCCTTATTCTAGCACACAATTTCATTGGGTTACTAGCTTCACATTCTCTACAAGTATACTTAGATTGGACATGCTTTAAAGGTGTATAGTCATTTTATCAACTATATATATATATATATATATATATATATTGTTGGCATTATGATACATTTTTTGTCATTAGTTACAACACTTATTGGATTCTGAATGCTTACCGAGCTCTCACCGAAAGCTAAGCTTTACCTAGTTCTCAGTGTTTACCGAGTAATCAAGGTGAACAAAGAAGTCAGTATTTACCGAGTAATCAAGGTGAATAAAGAAGTCAGTGTTTACCGAGTGATCAAGGTGAACAAAGCAACCAATGTTTACCGAGTGTTCAAGGTAAAGAAAGGAATCAGTTTTGACCGAGTAAAGATGTACTAAGATGTAACCGAGAACTTCATGATAACCGAGCTCCTGAGGTTATCAAGGAAATTAATTTTTACCGAGCTCAGACGGATATCAAGGAAACTAGCTATCACCGAGTCACAAGGTTCTATCAAGTATTTCCTTTGATCACCGAGCAACAGTTCAGATAGAAGTATTCACCAAGTGACATCTCTTCTACCGAGTCTCTAGTGGTTACCGAGTTCAGAACTACTCGAAGTGTTTAGTATGAATCGTGCCTTCACTACTACCGAGTGCATGACGATGCCGAGTAACGCAGTGGATGCCGAGTATTAGAAGGACACCGAGTCAGTTCAGTGAACCTGAGCTTTTACCTTGGGCCGACTTTGTATAGAGATTTGTACTTGTTGTTTTAGCCGACCTTGCATGTATTGTTTAGCCAACCTTGCATGTATTGTTTATATGGATGGTATATATATGCAATGTATTGTATCATTCAAGGATAGTTATGGAAATGGTAATGAGTGGAAATGTGAAAGTGTGAAAGTGTGAAAGTGAGAAAGAAATACATGCGTGCGAAAGTATATGGGCTGAATTGTGAAGATATTCAGCAGGTCGAGTTTTGAAGCAGAAAAGTTTTATCTATCACATCAAGGTGAATCAGAGCATAGCGGATCTTATCAGCAATCAGTTGTAATCAGATCCACTGTTTCATTCTAACAGGTGAATCAGTTTTTGTAAATCCTTTAACAAGGTAGACTTAACAGTCTTTTGTAAATCTCCTAACAGAGTGCATACTTTATTGTATGTTTGGAAATCCTCTAACAAGGTGGATCTAGCAATCCTTTGTGCTCCTAACAGGGCAGATCACCAGAAGTGGTCATTGTAAGCCTTAACTGGCCAACTTCATATTGCAGTAATGAAGCTTGTGGGTTTCATCCCCACCCCAGTTTTACTTTCTATTTGGAAGGTTTCTGGGTCACCAAATCTGTGTGTTCAAGTGTTGCAAATGATTTTGTTTCATGCTTACAGTAGGTTACTTGGATGAATGGTGAATATATCAGTATACAGCTTTATTGTTTGAAATTTTAGAAGTTACTGATTCACCCCTCCCCTCTCAGTAACTTGTCATATCTTGAATATTTCCAACAATTGGTATCAGAGCTATAAGGTTCTCAAGATAAAAGCTTCATAGCTTGAGCAAAGATCAAGGACAATGGAGATATTCAGACTTGACAAAACTATTGAGAATGAAAAGCTAGATCTAAAAATGGCCATGGCTCAACTCAATGAAGGAAAAGAGCATCTTTCACAATCCTTGAAAAGAAGAAAAGAACTTGCAAAGCAAATGAATGACCATCAGTATGTTGAAGAAAAGATTGAAGATCTCTCACCATCAAATAGTTCAGATGAAGCTGACAAAGCAATCAAAGAACTCTTAGAAAAGAATGGATCTCTGCAGGAAGAAGTAAGAAAGCTCAAAAGGGAACAAGGAATCCAGTCCATCAGGCTATGCAAAATCTTGGAGCAAAGGAACAAGGCAGCTGAAGACTTAGAGGTAAGGAATAATCAATCCTCTCAGCTTGAAAATCTTGTAACTCAATTATCTAATGCAAATGAAGAAATTATGAATCTAAGATCTGAGAATGAGATTTTGAGAAATGACTTAATTACTGAAAGACAAATCAATGCAAGCTTACAAAGTGATCTAATCTCTGAAAAAAAAGTCAATGAGAGAATGGTAAAATCTCAAAAAGACATGGATCAATTGAATCTGCAAAATGAAGAAAACTTTCATAAACAAAATGGTAAAGCAGGCCTTGGATACAAGGAAGAAGGTGAATCCTCCAAACAGGGTACTCAAAAGAATCAAAAACCTACTTGCAGCCACTGTGGTAAGTTAGGTCATACATCTAACGGATGTTGGAGCAATGGAAAAGGCAAATTTAATGGAAAGTGCTACAATTGCAATCAGCATGGACACAAAGCCAATGAATGCAAAAGGAAACCGAAATTTGAAGGTAAATGTCACAAATGCCAAAAGCAAGGTCATAAGGCATCACAATGCAAATTCAAATCTTTTAATCCAGCTAAACAACTTGTCAAAGCAATATTTGGTTGGGACTACAACACTTGGTGCAGATGTCATTATTGTGGAGAATATGGTCATACTGGCATAAACTGTGCAAGGCATCACCTAAGAAAAAGGGATACCACTGTAAGATGTTATACATGTACAGAACTTGGTCATATATCTAAAAACTGCATGAACATAAAGAAAGTTGAGGATGAGAAGAAAATCAAAGTAGACAATATTCAGAAACAAATGAAGCAGCAATGGATTCCAAAGTCTACCAAGCCAGATAATTCAAGCAATGGAATGGCCACTCAAGAAGTGAGTGACTCTCCCATTTCCAATTAAGACTCATCAGGATAAGACCAGGACTGTATCTACAAGCAATATCCTAAGTAGTCCTAGAATGAAAATATGATCAAATCAGTATTTCAGATACATCAGGATCATGGTCGGTACATGACCTTACCGAGCTCAGTCGGGTGCAATAAGGCTTCTTTCACCAAGTTGCACTTACCGAGCATGGTTGATTCTTCTCTTACCGAGTTAAGGGCGGATTAACCTATTTTCTTTTGGTCACCGAGTTGCGAAGTTTAAGCCGAGCTAGTGGATGACAGCCTGTCAATCACAGCTACCTTCGTGCTGAACATTAATGACAAATTTTTCATCAAAAGGGCAGATTTCAACCTCATTTTTCACCGCGAATTCGAGATTTACAAAAAGAGGGCTTTGAAGCGAATTCAAGTGAGTTGAAGAAATTTTCCAGCGAAGTATTCTTACAAAATCTTCTTACTCACCGAGCAGCAATGGCTTCCGCAAGCACCAGCAGCAGCAAGGCGAAGAAAGGATCCAAAATGCTTGTAAAGGGAACGGAATGGAAGGCACCGATGTTCAAGCTTGTTCCTGCCATCGCTGAATCACTCGACCCGCATGGAGCTCAATCACAGATTCCTCCAAAGATTTCAAGGAAAGGATGAACAACAGATTCAGAATACCTCCAAAACTTGTTGAAGAGTATAAGGATGATGTCTGTTTCATGGTTGACTGTGACAAGGTATACATACAGGCAGTTAGACCCCGAGTTGCATGGGTAAAACCTCTTCCATATGAGGTAAATATTGATGAAACCAGGGATATCATTGAAGCACTGGTAAATGAGCCAGTAGACCCAAGGCAACGAATTTTTGGTACTTATGATGAAGCAAAGGCCAGAATTGAACTAGAAATCAAAATTCCACAGGCCATCAGCAAAGGTAAAAGGAAAATGGCCAAACTAAAAACTGAAATGAGTTCTCTTATGGTCACCGAGGGAAAAGGTGAAGATAAAGAAAGTGAAGAAGAAAAAGAAGGAGAAAAAGAATTAGAAAAAGAGCAACTGGAAAAGAAGAAAGGCAAGGTAATCATTACCAAGCCCAAGAAGCAGCCTACTGCAGTATTCACTCGGAGAACGAGAAAAGGTATTCAGGAACCTGTATTGGTCAAACCTGCACCTACATTCGAGCAAAGGCTCAAAACATTGGAAGAAGGAGCTGGCATTGCAAATTTCAAGGCATTGAGATTTGAGACAAGGACTGATGCAGAGAAAATGCAAATTGAGGAACTGGTACTTAAAAAAATGGAAAAATGGAAATACTCCCCGGATTAGATTGCTCCTCATATCTCTAAAGAACTACTGGAGAGAGTACAACCAAGATGGGAGTTAGCCACCAAGACGGTAAAAGATATATATGAGCAATCCCTAAAGAATCTTCGGCCTAGTCTCACTGGAGCAGAGGTAAAATCTGAATTGAAAACCTATAAAGGTAAAATGATGATCAGATTCCACACTTGTTTGTTTTTGATCAAAGATATAGAGCATGTTGTAAATGATGCTACAAACATGTGGAAAAACATCTATCATCTACATAAGCCCAGTGTAGACCCAGTAGAAATAAAGGATGATGACAGCGGCAGAAGCAGTGATGAATCAGATAGCACTCCATCCATCACAGTTACACCAGGAGAGTTGCATGCAATGATGGAAGAAAAGGAGGAAGAAGACAAAGAGGAAGAAGCTGAAGAGGAAGATAAGGAGGATGATACGGTAAAAATTGCAACAGCAGTTATTGCATCCCTTCCTCACTCCCCAGACAAACCTGTGACATCATCAAGGTTGGATTCAGCTTCAGCAGGTTCATCTACACCAGTTTTACCATCTACACCTGCCATATCTTAGCTCCAGGTATCATCAGTGGAAGTGACTACCACTTCATCTACCGAGCTGCATCCCTCTTCGACTACCGAGCTGCACCCCTTTTCATCTACCAAGTTAGCCTCCTCGACTCCATCATCATCAGTTGGTATTGCTGTAAGTTCTCAAATTTTGACAACTCAAATTTTTTCTACAATTTTGTCGCCATCTACTTTAGGCACAGTGAGCTCAGATACTATATTACCGAGTGTATCACCATTTTTGGCTTGCACTCAAATTTTTGACCCTGTACATATTTCTATTAGCACTCAAACCTCAAACATCCCAGTTTTTACTGCTAGTCCTTCTGTCTCTACTGTTGTGTCTATTCCAAAGGTCAAACCAGTCATCTTAGAAGTCAAACAAAAGCAACCATTAAGACTTATGATCACTGGAAAGGAAATTCCTGAAGACATTGACTTGGACACAGAGATAGTAATTCCAAAGATTGACTTTGATAATGCTACCATTGAAGAATGAGGTATGCTAGTCAATTTATTGAGAAAAAGGCTACTCAGATGCAGTTAAGATTAGAAAGGGATAAGGAATATAGGATAATTGAGGAAGCCCGGAACATAATTACTGAGGCTATAGGTGTTGATGTTGATACTTCTCAACACATTTTGATTCAACTGGAAGAGGCAGTTAATAAATTCAATGAAGATGCCTCCGGACAAGAAAAGCTAATTGAGCGTGCAGAAAAGAAATTTGATAATAAGGTATTAGGGCACATTGCCCAAAACATTGCAATAAATCAGGTTGCATTAACCTCAGTTTTGGCAGATATGGAAATTTTTTTTAATAATGTAACATCTCTTTTTGCTAAACTTTGTGATGTTACCGAATACACTAAAGGAATAAGAGACAAACTAAATAAAATTGATGAAGATCTGAAGGTAAGCGCACAGAACTTGAAGCTTGACCCCAGTTCAAGCTCATCTCATCACCTCAGAATCAAATTTTTGTCAGAGAAGTAGGCAGAGCTGTTGAGGGAAGAGGCAAGGATCTGATCTACATTGATAGATATCCAAAACATGATCCTTCCCATCATGGATTCAATGCAGAAGCATATTGCACATTCAAAGACATTAATCCATGATAATAACTTCTCCATTGCAGATCATGTGATTGAACTTTCGGATGAAGTCCAAATAGCTCTTTCCACCTGCAAAATTTTGCAAGAGAATTGGGATAAGACTCTCCAGCTTATTCTCCAGGTACATTCAGAGTTCATCTCTCATTTTGGTGTTTCTATATAAGTATATATATTCTTTATTCTTTGGCATTATTGTCAAAAAGGGGGAGATTATTGTTGGATATGTATACTATGGGTGAATAAGTGTTTTCAGAAAAATTGTACAAAGGAAGAGATATACAGCTCATGTAAATAATGTATGTACATTCTATGGGGGAGTTGTATATAACAAAGCTATTCTATGGGGGAGTTGTATATAACGAAGCTATATATATTCAGAATCAATCATCAGCATGTCAGATAAATTTTGTCTCATAAGTGTTTTTGTCACTAATGCCAAAGGGGGAGATTGTTGGCTTTATGATACATTTTTTGTCATTAGTTACAACACTTATTGGATTCTGAATGCTTACCGAGCTCTCACCGGAAGCCAAGCTTTACCTAGTTCTCAGTGTTTACCAAGTAATCAAGGTGAACAAAGAAGTCAGTATTTATCGAGTAATCAAGGTGAATAAAGTAGTCAGTGTTTACCGAGTGATCAAGGTGAACAAAGCAACCAGTGTTTACCGAGTGTTCAAGGTAAAGAAAGGAATCAGTTTTGACCGAATAAAGATGTACTAAGATGTAACCGATAACTTCATGATAATCGAGCTCCTGAGGTTATCAAAGAAATTAATTTTTACCGAGCTCAGACGGATATCAAGGAAACTAACTATCACCGAGTCACAAGGTTCTATCAAGTATTTCCTTTGATCACCGAGCAACAGTTCAGATAGAAGTATTCACCGAGTGACATCTCTTCTACCGAGTCTCCAGTGGTTACCGAGTTCAGAACTACTCGAAGTGTTTAGTATGAACCGTGCCTTCACTTCTACCGAGTGCATGATGATGCCGAGTAACGCAGTGGACGCCGAGTATCAGAAGGACACCGAGTCAGTTCAGTGAACCCGAGCTTTTACCTTTGGTCAACTTTGTATAGAGATTTGCACTTGTTGTTTTAGCCGACCTTGCATGTATTGTTTAGCTGACCTTGCATGTATTGTTTATATGGATGGTATATATATGCAATGTATTGTATCATTCAAGGATAGTTATGGCAATGGTAATGAGTGGAAATGTGAAAGTGTGAAAGTGTGAAAGTGAGAAAGAAATACATGCATGCAAAAGTATATGGGCTGAATTGTGAAGATATTCAGCAGGTCGAGTTTTGAAGCAGAAAAGTTTTATCTATCACATCAAGGTGAATCAGAGCATAGCGGATCTTATCAGCAATCAGTTGTAATCAGATCCACTGTTTCATTCTAACAGGTGAATCAGTTTTTGTAAATCCTTTAACAAGGTAGACTTAACAGTCTTTTGTAAATCTCCTAACAGAGTGCATACTTTATTGTATGTTTGAAAATCCTCTAACAAGGTGGATCTAGCAATCCTTTGTGCTCCTAACAGGGCAGATCACCAGAAGTGGTCATTGTAAGCCTTAACCGGCCAACTTCATACTGCAGTAACGAAGCTTGTGGGTTTCATCCCCACCCCAGTTTTACTTTCTATTTGGAAGGTTTCTGGGTCACCAAATCTGTGTGTTCAAGTGTTGCAAATGATTTTGTTTCATGCTTACAGTAGGTTACTTGGATGAATGGTGAATATATCAGTATACAGCTTTATTGTTTGAAATTTTAGAAGTTACTGATTCACCCCTCCCCTCTCAGTAACTTGTCATATCTTGAATATATCCAACAATATATATATATATATATATATATATATATCACTTTAGTCTAAAACTAGCAGTTGCATGCTTTTGTGCTTGCAACAATAAGCCGATAGGTGCTCGATAAGAAATTTATTTAAAAAAATATAATTTTATGTGAGAAAATTAGATTATTAATAATTT
Organism: Cupressus sempervirens; assembly: GCA_028749045.1. Taxonomy (NCBI): domain Eukaryota; kingdom Viridiplantae; phylum Streptophyta; class Pinopsida; order Cupressales; family Cupressaceae; genus Cupressus; species Cupressus sempervirens. The sequence goes on from CM053787.1 coordinate 1,000,101,508, forward strand.
TCAATTTAAATAACATAATATTTACTAAAATATTTTAAATAGATTAATAAATATTATTTATTTAAATTCAATTTATCAAATATGAAAAAAAATCATTAAAAACCCCATAAAAAAATATATTATGAAAAATTAATAAGAGAAATAAAAATAATAATATGAAAAATTAATGCTTCTAACAAATATTATATTGACTAAATAAATTATAGAAACTAAAAAACAATATTTAAAGAAAAAACTAAACTAATAAAAATATAAAAATAATTTAAAAAGTAAAACCTAATTAAATTTTTAAAATCAAAAGTAAATAGAGATTGCAACATGAGCTAATGCAAGATCAGAAATAATTATTTTTTAAATAAATATGAAAAGAAAAATAATAGTTAAAAGTGGAGATTTAAAATATAATCTTATGTGAACAAATTAGATTATTAATAGTTTTCAATTTAAATAACATATAAATTTACTAAAAAAATTAAAATAAAATAATAAATATTATTTATTTAAATTCAATTTTTTCAAATATGAAAAAAATCATTTAAAAAAATCTCATTAAAAAATCTATTATGAAAAATTAATAAGAGAAATACAAAAAATAATATTAAAAAATAACAACGTTTGTAACAAATATTCTATGGACTAAATTTTTTTATAGAAACTAAAAAGCAATATTTAAAAAATAAATTAAACTAATATGAAAACTAAATTAAAATAATTTAAAAACTAAAATCTAAATCAATTTTAAAAGTCAAAAGTTAAATAAATAAAATCAAGTGGAAATCACAACTAATTGTTTTTTTAAATAAATAGAAAAAGAAAAACAATAGTTAAAAGTGGAGATAATAACTAATAAATATCAATTTAACAAGAGTTAAAAGTGGAGTAAGATAAAAAAATCTGGCCAGTAAATAATTAATTGGATGGAATTATAGTTTTCCACTCAAACTGACAACTTTTCCGGCCAACTTACAACTTTTTCGACCAACTTACAACTTTTCCGTCAAAAATTCAATTTTTGAAAACAAAGTTCCCACAAATAGTCTATCGGCTAAATTAAGTTATAAAATTTTATTTATTTTTATTCCAAAGTGCATGTTAATAAAGTAGGTTGTTAACTTACTTGTGGTATTAGATTGTTGAATGATGTCTTTATGTTATTGCTAATGTGCATCCAATACCTAGTTCTTAAAGCCATTTCCTTCTTAAAGACATCATTGAAATTATATAAATTCGAATGTACTTTCAAATTTGAAAGGCTCGCTCTTAAGCTTTCACTCCTATTGTTAGAGATTATGCTTCTTAGAACGGCTTAATTTGCTTGTCTACTTCATTTTATTCCTATAAGATGCTTTTGCTAATACTCGCTATTTTTATATTTAGGTAAATGTTAATGAAATTTATTAAAATAATATTGATGTAAGATGGAACCCATCTATTGTTATTATTACCTTGGGCATAAGATATAAATTGGGCAAATGAGATCCCTGCTTATAAAATTAGTCGAATGTCAATTTTTCTACCAAACTTTCTTGAAACATAATTAACACTATTTAATAGATAGTTACATTGTTTAGTGATGGTGTGTCTATAATAGGAAGTAATTTTATCTCATATAAAATTTGAATTTTATGGCATGCGTGTTGGAAGGAATAGGGGACTTTTAAATCTGTGGGAGAAATAGAGATGTTGAAAAAGCAATGAGGGCCTGAGAAGTGACAAGCACGGATTTGATCTTTCCTGGTGGTGACGTATTGCCATTTGATAGAAAGTCTATCACTTTTCTCTCCAGGGAAATCATGTGGGCAGATGACATGATTTCATATTGCTAGAAATCTCCACATCTCTAAAGAAGCTGTATTGGAGTGTGAATCCCACCAGCATCGCATGTAAATAAATTATGATTTCCTTGCCCCTCTCTCTCTCTCTTCATATATGAGGAAGCCGTCTGAACACCTCCAAACTCACATCATCGTCTTCTTCTTGTTCTTCATGATTTTTGTCTACAGTCAAAATAGGAAGCTAAACCGAATGTGGGAGACAAACACCAAGGTCTCTCTCTCTCTCATTTATTGGCATTTATTCTATTTCTTTATTAAAAGTTGTTCCTCTTTGTCCTTGCAAATCTGATTTGTCTAAGTGTCAAGAAGGTACGTAGATTTGAACCATTTCTTATTTTTTCTGTATAGATTGTGAACAAATGGAAGCCTTTGATTTGGGACACATCTATCTTTCCTACAAATTGTCCCACCATATTGTAATCATATAGAGAAAACCACCACACATACATAAAAAAAGATAGTAATTGTACAACTACTATACATACGAATAAAAAAAGTTGTGGTCATCCGTCAATCAAAGTCCATGTCCTGTGTCCTTATATCTATTTTATGCCCACGTCCACTAAATTTTTTAGTGAACGGACAACTGATTCGACAATTTTTTGATTAATTAGGCAGTAGTACTGGGCACTGGCTAAATAGTCGAATATTTACACCGGCTAGCCAAACCCTGTTGCAATGGATAGGCATGTGCATCCATGCCCCCCATTGCATCCTCCTGTCACGAGTCACATCTATCTGTACTAACCACAGAAATAAGGTGATTTCGTATCTATCCTAAGTGCAGAAACAAGTCGGCTGGTTCAATCAAATTTATGATTTTTCCTATTGGAAATGTGACATTTGCAATCAACATTTAATATACAGTATGCAGCATGCAAAAGAAAAATTGGCGGGAAAACTGTTGATTCCAGTATATCATATTAGATTCATCATCTCTGATGGAACTTCAACCACTAAACAAAGATGGCAATGTCGGCATCTAGAATTGCAATCAACTTTCAAACAGAATAATCTAAAAGGGGGAATAGTAGTGACTTGTTGCGGGAGCACATCGGGCCCAAAATAACATATTCCAACCATAGTCGCATCTTTGCAGCACATTGTTCATGGCATTTCAAATTCATTGCAATGGTAGATTTGCCCAAAAGAACAAGCAAGATCCTATATTTTTGTCTATATAAGACTAGTTCATATAGGCAATAATCCCTCTTATGGAAAGTGTTTGTGTTATAGTTTGTGGTGGAAAGGAAAGCCGCATTGTATCAATACAACATCATATTTGTGAGAACAATTTGTTGAAGTTTCTTCTAGTTTTGTAAAGACCATTAAAGCATATTAGCACTGTGGTTTTAAGTGGAAGCTGATTTTGTCTGCTGAATGAATGTCTATCCAGCAAAGTAAATCCTCTCTTTCATTTTTTGCATCTCCACATTTTTTGATTTGTAAGCTTCTCAGAGTTAAGAAACAACTAAGTTGGAGCCTTTCTTCTATTGTTGGTTGCCTGCACAAGTAACGCTCATGGCATAACTTTGAAATGAAAATTTGTACAATTTCATTTTCATTGTTGGTGAGCTTGGCCTGGTATGGACGCCGCTGACTATTATTCCAGACTTTCTAGTTAGCATGACCGAACTTTGCACTTAGCATGAGCAGTGAGACAAAACCCACCTTTGTAGGTATAATCCTATTGTGACTATTTAGTTGTTTTTATTAATATTTTATCATAAAAAAAATTTATTATGACTTTATTTTTATGTCATACCTATTTTAGCCAAATTGATTTTCAAAGTGGAGATGTGCTGAATTTCGAAGTGGAGAAGTGCTTCTGAATTGATTTATAGGTACCAATATTTAAAAAATATATTTATCATGTACTTTGATTCTTATTATATATTTAATAATTTTGCCATTTATATTGTTTCTTTTATGTAAATTTGAATATATTATATATTTGTTCTTTAAATATATTATTCATTTAAAATAAACAATTTATAAATAAATTTTGAAACTTTAATGTAGTCACAATTTATATCTTTCCATAATTTTTATTTATATATTTTGAATTTTGAAATAAAATAAGATAATAAAAAATTTCAATACATTTTCATTATCTTAAAACAATTTTCAAAATCTAATGTAAAAATTGATATTGTATTTGTTGATCTATTCCTCATTATTGAGTAAAAATTTAAACTAATTCTAATAAATTTTTATTTTTAATTATATTAAAATCTTAATAGCATTTAAATATTGATTTAGAAAAATATATAATAATTAACAAAAAAATTAATTAAAAGATTTTTTTAAATTTGTTAGAATTGAAATGAAAAGTAAGTATTGTGGTAGAACTGAGAAAGAAGAATATAAGTAGTTAGTAAAAAACTTCTTTAACTATTAAACTTAATAATATAGACACTTGTTTTTTTAGATAATTGTAGTCATTTTTATTTTGCAAGTAAATGAGATAGTATCCTTAAGACCTAATTTTGAAGTCCTTTGCAAGTGAATTTCTCTTGGACGTGGGTAGCATGTTTATTAAATTTTAGAAAAATAAACTATTATTTTGATTTAATTGGATAATTAAAAAGGATTAATATATAGGAATATACAAAAGGTTTGAATATAATTAAATCAATATTTCATAAATCAATAATATTGTGATAGCATAAACCACATGTAAATGTAGTTTATCATCTAATATGGGTCAGATTTTAATACATTTACATACTTATAATTATATATATGAGATAATTTATTCACTCAACCACTATTGGAGAAAATTTGTTGAAGTTATTAATTTGAGTAGTAGTAGCGGCTATATATGTTTGAAATGAATTTAAGTCCTAAATTTCAATGTTATGATTATATTAATGATCAATGTTATTATTTTTGGCTTAGATGTTTATATCTCTAGTTTGGGTAGAACAAAGAGATAATTAAGCTTAGGTTACATGCATATCAAATTCTTACAAGATTACATACAAGAAAATGTTAAAATAAATTAAACCACTAATCAATTTTATTTTCTAATATGTGTAGGCATCTTGAAGCCATTTGCAAGTCAAACGCAGTCAAACAAAATTGTTTCTTCATATTGGACACCATAATTTAAGTAAGTAGGTTTTTTCTTCAGTCTTTAAATTGTATTTAGTTGAATATTGATATTAATATTACCAAAAATATTATAATTTATTATTTAGATATTAATATTCAGTATACTTTACAAAGGTGTTAGCTTGAAAAATGTCAAAACTAATGAAGGGTATACATTTATTGGGTCCATGGTAGGAGTCACTCCAACTTGAATAATTATTAAATAGGTTTTTTATTTTTATTTTTTTATCATGTTAAATTACAGCCTCCCTACTTGAAGGAAAATGGTGACTTTTTCCTTTCAACTATAGATTTTTAATTGTGTCTCTTCTTTTTATTCCACAAATATGCAATGATAGTTATTCTTCTATATACAAACTAGGTTGACACCATTATAAACATTTATATCTTAGATTTACACCACCAACTCATAGTACTTAGTCGCATAACATCTTTAGACATAGACATGTCTTAGGTTATAGATTCACTTATCATCACACCATCCTCATATGCATCCATTATACATCAAGCCTTAGGTTTCACTTAAATCTAGATAGGTATGCATTTCCTATAAATTCATACCTGCCTTGATCAAATCTTCAAAAACATTGATATTCTACATTCATATTGTTGTCATTCTTTATTTTTCCATTTCATCATAAATATGTATTTCTTATATTGAGGATACTATCATAGTATCCAAATTATGCTAAAACATCTTCATAGACATTCATTTCTTAGGTTGGATAGTTGCATACACCATCATAACATTTGCATACATATCCATCATCAGATATAGACTATCTTCATAAACATCAATTTCCTTGATTAAATTGGAGTTAATTTATTTAATTAATTTTAAATAAATGGTTGGACCATCTTGATTTTTGTATTATTTAATTAAAGGAATTTGCTCCCTTTTGATTAAATAAAACCCCTCCTCACTTAATTTTATGTGCAACAATTATTATTTAAAAAAAAAAAATTAAATAAATATCACACACTTTATTTTATAATAAAAAGGATTTTTTACATTTAAATTAAATAAAAACACCGCTCATCTTATAATTTTTATGGAGTTTTACACTCCACATCTCTTAATTAAATGTTAATTGCACATTCTCTTATGTAGGTCACACCTTTTCATTTAATTTTCATTTTTCCTCTAATTTGGGAATGCCTCTTGGCTTTGGTATATATATTGCATATCTTGTGTTTGCTTGTTGCTTTGTTCGTTGCAAGCAAGCGTTCAAGCATAAATGAAAGGTACAACAAAGAAAAATGTGTTGCAAGGATTACTAGGTATTTTGCTAGATCTCTATAACATTTGGATTTGGAACTAAAACAAACATCTCATGTGTTTGGTTTGAGTGCTTTTACATGCTTTCATAGATTCACACTTCATTTGGTGCTCTAAAATTGGATCTAGATTTTCTTTCACGCATATATTTTTCACATAGTAATTAGGTCCTATGAACACTATTTGAGAGATCTTGAGAGACTGAGCTTCATTCGCTTGCTTTAGATGTGAAGCTCATCTTGATGATGGATCCCCTTGTAGGTAGGGAAGGATATTTGTCATTGTCTCACTATTCTGCTTGGGTTTGTCCTCAACATCCATTAGTACTTTCTCTTTTGAGACTGGTGGTGTTTGTTGTTGGATTTTCCAAAAATTTGGTGACGTGATTTCAAATTAGCATGTCAAAGAATCTTGTTTGCTATGTTTGGGTAAGATGAAGAGGCTAGAGGAGTATGTTATGTTCTCTTTTGGGCAAATAAAAAACTTGAAACCTTTAAATCCAAACCAAGTCCCCATGTGGTACAACTTTGTGAGTCTTCCTTGATTAGAGAGGGTTAAATCATAGTGGTCATTCGCTTTGTTTGGTCAACCATGTGGATGGTACCTCAAGCGGTAATAGCCATTTTTGACATGGTAGTAGCAACCGCTATATAAATCTCCTTGTGGGGGAAATCCCCACGAGTGTAGTCTTTTGTTGGGTTGTCAAATCTCCTCAGTATCTCTGATTGATTAAATTCTTAGAATATGTCAAAACTCTAGTAGATTAGATTTCGCCCACTCTAGATTGCAAAAGTTGTAGAGTTGACCATTACTAAGAACCTTAGTGCTGCTAATTTTTCTTTTCAAGGACTATGTGTGTGATGGAAAAATATTTTGAGAACATACATAGTAGTGGTTCTAGGGATTAGATTCATACTATGACACTATTTTTGTTCATGCGCAAGGTTTCTTTGTCCCTTTCCCATTGCTTGTAGACGTTTGCTTGAAATCCCTGATTGTTGTTCTATGTGCCTAATTATTATTTATAAATCTGAAATTGATCTTAGTTGGTTAAAAAAGGACAACTCGTCATTCATCATTTGGACTCTAAGGTAACCGTGTTTTTGTCATTCCTGAGCTGATTTGACTATTGTGAACCTAATCTTGAGCATCTAAAATTGTTTTCACTTTGGATCCTTGCATCATAGCTATCTTTGAGTTAGTAAATCTTGTTTTATCTTGTCGCCAACATCAAAACTTGCAAAGTTAGAGATTTCCCTAGTGGAGAAAGTTTTCTTTGGGATTCTTTGATTTCATCCTTGGATTGTGGGTATTCACTTGTCTAAACATATCAATTTATCTCATATTATTACATTTTGTTACAAAACATTCTAACTCTTGAATAATTCCACAATTGTGAGAGCAACAGTGGCATATTGTGTTAACCAATTGTGAGACCTCTATTGACACTTTATGTTAATGAGAGTGATAGACAATTACATTGTTAAACCTTATTAATTGGACAAGTTATTACTTACTACCCAAGAGTGATACCAACGCTTCTTGGAGTCTTCCTATTTGCTAGTGGTTTCCCTCTCATGTCGGTTACGACTAGGTTTCAAGTGAGTCACGGTAAACAACCTCAAGTTAACTTTGGTCAATTACCCTTAGTTCCAACTCATCAAAAACATAGAGGAAAACAACCTATCTTTGATCAAACACCTAAGGGAAAAATGGAAGTTGAGTTTACTCCTCCTAGAAATCTTAGTTAATTGAACATACCTAGGCCCTCTTCACTTTTTGAGCAAGACATGTTATTCACTAGAAGCAAAGATAAAAGCATGGAGATGTCTTGTCATTGATGTCAATACAATTATTTCCTTTTGTCATTATTCTTGCCTCTCTTGGTCATCTCAAAACTATCCCATTTAGATTACACCCCATGTTAGTTGTACTCAAGTTCATTCAAAATTATTATAAGTTTAAATTAATGTACATACATAACACGAAGCCTAGTATTAAAAAGTAAATTAGGTGACCATCTTTAATGACACAATAAATGAATTAGTTAGCTATAAATAATGATGAATTAGAATATATGACTAGTGAACTAATCAAATTAGATTTTAATAACTATAGATTTATAAGTGACAACATGATTTCCTAGTAAAGGTTTTGAAATTATAGAAATTTATTTTCTATATAAGAGGAATTCGCTTATTAGGGCAATATGAATCATGTGTCCTAGGGTTGCACTAACATGCATCTCATTACTAGATCACAAGATTAGAAAAATATAGAATAAAATATATAATATCAACTTGTAATATAATTTTGAGAAATCATTTCATTGATGGTATGTGAAATTATTTCATATCGAGGATATAATTGTATTTATTGTGATTTCAATATACTAATTGTTTTATTGAGGATATATGTAATAATCCCTATTAGTTTGTTTTATTGAATTTTGTCATGGAAATGATGACCCTTCTGGTGATCCAAGGAGTATGGTTGCACCGAGATTGTCAACTGAATATAAATCTTATATTGAGTCATTGTTATTGATGGGTGCGGGGGTTTCCACAATATGTGCATTCCTATAGATTCAAGTCTTAGGTTTCACTTAAATCTAGATAGGTTTGCATTTCCTATAGATTCATACCTACCTTGATAAAATCTTCAAAAACATTAATATTCTACATTCATATTGTTGTCATCCTTTGTTTTTCCATTTTATCATAAATATTTATCTCTTATATTGAGGATACTATCATAATATCCAAATTGTGATCAAACATCTTCATAGACATCCATTTCTTAGGTTGGATAGTTGCATACATATCCATCACTAGATATAGACTATCTTCATAAACATCTATTTTAAATTAAGTCTTCATTAACTTAACTCAAGATATAGGTTCAATCACCATCCATTTTGTTGACTTCTTTTGATCTTGTCATTTTTTCATAAGTGTTGATAGGTTTAGAAAACCATTGTAGTATATGCCATTCTATTTTACAAATCATATTAGCTTTAGAATTTTCTAAATTCCATGAATAATTAAACATGTGGTTAATTTTTTGAAGTATGTCTAACATATGTATTAACTTCACCGAGTGGGCCCATACCTAGAATGATTTATTTTTTATATATGATATGCTTGACAATGGTGTTTATATGATTTTGATAAATGTAAAAATATATTTTTGTGGATATCAATATATAGATATAATGACATCTCTATAAAAGTTTTTATGTATTTAAATAACGCATCTAGGCCCTCTAACAATATTCATATTATTCAGGTTGGGTAGAAAGAATAAATGGGAATCACTTATCAAGCTAGATGTGCAAGACATCCCTAATCAAGAAAATCATTTTTCAAGTTATGAACTTGAATGGACACCTATTGGCAATGATAATAACCAACAAATAGACTTGTGTGCTGCTATCCCTCTTGAAAGACTCCCTCAAATTTGTGAAAGGTGAAGGTTTATTAGGTGACACAGAAACAACTTTTATACGAAAAAAACACAAGGAGCATATTATGGAAGAACCTTCTGACCACACCACAAAGATGTATTCAACGTTTTTCTAGTTTTGATAAATTAATTATGCCACCTTTTTTTTTTTGTAATACCAATTAATATATATTTGTGTACATGTATAAACAGTTATCGTTGTACATTTGGGCCTCAAGATGATAGAAATATAAATGTAAAAAAGAAAAGGGTTCGAAATTTTTTTCAAAAAAGGGGTTGCAAAGCCCACTTTCTTGTTAGAGTTATGTATGGTAGAAAAGATGTTGCTATCATTACATATAATGAGTATATCCATCAAGATGCTAGTGGTGAATTTTGTCATGGAAAGGATGACCCATCTAGTGATCGAAGGTGTACTTTTACACCAAGGTTGTCAAATGAGTGCAAATCATACATAGAATCCCTATTACTTATGGGAGTGGGGATTAATACTATATGTGAACAACACTACTTAGATTTTGGTTTGAAAAATTTGATGAATAAGAGAGACACATTTTTGTTGAAAAAGGATGTGTTAAATGCATGGAAAAGAGTGCATTCACAACATTCACAGAAAAATGAAGATGATTCAAAAAGTGTATGTTTGTGGCATGTGGAGGAGAAAGACAACTTCTTCTATTATAAAACACCAAACAATGTGGAAAATATTCCATTTATTATAGGCATTTAGACACCATGGATGCGCAAAATGATGGTGAAACATTCACACAACTCAATCATTGCAATGGACTCTACATTCTCAACAAATAAGTATTGTGTAAGTAGAACAATATTAATTTTATTTATGGACCTTGATTCAATTTTCTATCTAATTTATTCTAAAAATAATAATGCATCACTAATTTATGTATGTACAATATGAGTTGTATACATTGCCTGTATTTGATGAACAAGAAGCCGGTGTACCTGTTGCATGGGCTATATCCTCAAGAAACAAAATTGAGGATATATGTGAATGGCTAATAGAGGTTTACAAAAGAGGGAAAGCATATAAAGAAGATTGGCATGTCAATGCATTCATGACAAATGATGCCACCACTGAGATTGAAGCAATCAGGTTTATCAATCTTACTTTATATTTTCAATAGTGTAATGGTTTTCTATTTCATTTACAAAAAAAATATTTCTTACTTTTGAATAGTAATTATTTTTTCATTTAACATTCACTTTTGTGAGAATGCACTTGTTATTATCCGATTTTATAATATAAATTGTAGATCAACCTTTAATTTTTGAGTACTTTTATGTATCTGGCATGTACATAAAGCATGGTTAAAGAATGTGTACAAGTAAGTCAAGATTCAATTAAAGCATAGGAAATATCATATTCTTAAACATCATATCCTAATATAATTATTGTAATCTAGGTTTGTGAGTAACAGGGATGTTGGAACAAAAATATTTGAAAGATTGGGTGAAATAATGTATGGAATGAGTGACAATGCAGACATTGTCACTCATTTGATTAACAAATTCATAAAGGAGTTTAAAGAAGAGAAGAAGTTTATTGAGTATTTTTAGAAAACTTGGTGTCAAAATCAAAGACGCATTGGTAAGTCAATCAAAATATCATTATGTTTTATTTTCATTTACATCTTTTATAACTTGTTTATAGTGTAATCTATCATTTTTTTTTGTGTAGAGATGTGGGCAAAACATTTTCGAAGTTTCTCTCATGCAAACCAAGAAACTAATGCAGCTATAGAGTCATACCATTTTCACATTAAGAGTCATTATTTAAGTGATCTTTCCAAGAAATGTACAAGGAGAATGGATTGGCTAATTCATATGCTTCTCCATAGGGTAGAACCATAGTATAAAAATAAAAGATATCTTCAGTTATTTGGGTTCTTGACTAACTTCAAAAAGGAAAGATATTATATAACTACTTTAGAGAGATCAAAAGCAATAGTTGATACAGATTGTTATCCCCATCATCTTCTTCCTAATTCATATAAGGTAAGAAGCCAAACTGATCCAACAAAATGATACCTCGTTAAGAAATTTGGATCAGATTTAAATGTTTGTGATTGTCAGTGGGCAAAACGAGGAAATGTGTGCAAACATGTGTTGAAAGTTTAAAATCTCTTAAAAAGAGACAACATAGAACAACAAGATCAAGTTGGTGGTAAGTTTCATTTGTGATTTAATTTTATTAGTTATTTCTCATGATTTCTTTTTCCAAACTAACTAAATTTAATTTATTAAATTGTAGATGATGTTACTACATTAGTTGGTGCAAGTGATGACGTTAGAGGGGGTGCTTGTCATGAAAATGGTATAATTGGTAATGTTAATATTCTTACAATTAAGTATTAAATAGTTTTATGTTTCTAAAATTAACTAATTATTATTTCAATTGCAGATGGTTGCACATATCTAGAGGATCAAGATGTGCCTGGGGTTGTCATTACCAAAGTTCAAAGCATTGGTAATTTTCAAAACCATCATTTTATAATGAAGCATTAGAATTCTAATAATATTTTACAACTTAGTCATTATTATTTCTGTTATAGATGGCTGAAAATCATATAATACTTCCAATGATGAATTTCTATATTTAGTTGACTAAATTAATTTAATCTAATTATAGATGATGTTACTAGATTGGTTGATGAAAGTGACAAGGTTAGAGAAAGTTCTTGTCATGAAAATGGTACCATTGGTAATGTCAATATCCTTACAACCAATAATTTAATTATTTTATGTTTCAAAAAATTAACTAATTATTATTTCAATTATAGATGGTTGCATGCATCTAGAAGATCAAGATGTGCTTGGGGTTATCATTATCGAAGGTCAAAGTACAGTTAAATTTCAAAACTATCACTTTATAATGAAGAAGTAGAATCTTTAAACTAATTTTTAACTAAGTCATTTTTATTTCTATTACAAATGGTTGGAAATCATCTAATACTTCCAACAATGAATTTCTAGATTCAGTTGACTACATAACTTCATTGCTTCAAAATTTACCAACTAGAGAAGATGAACAAATAATGTTTAGTCAATGTGTTGGGAGATTTAAAAAAGACATGTATGCAACTTTTTCTTCATCTTCCAAATTCAAAACAATTCTTGGCTCAGAAAAAACATCTATGAGACGAATATCACCATGGTTTAGTCCAAGTAAAATGCGCAAATGCCATTTTACTCATCAAAAGCATAATGTCATAACTCAAAACCCAAATGAAAGAGCCAAGGAATAGAAAGCTTTTCAATTCCCCTCTATAGGATCTAGAAAGAAAAAGAAAAAGAAGGCCATTAATCGATCAGGCATAACAATACAACATGAAAGAGATGTTATCATACAAAAAGGTAAGTACATTTATTCATAAGTATTTTAATAATTTATATAACAATAAATCTTTTCTATATATGATAAACATGTCATTTGTAGGTTTGAACTACCAAGAAAGCATTTGCCGATGTCAATTACCTTTCTCCATCAATTTAAACCAAATGATTACAGGTGAAATAAAAGTTATATATGGTAATTATCTTAAATGATTATTATATTTCTTTGAAACTATCTAAATTAATTTTAATAAATTATAGATGATGTTGCTCCATCGGTTGATGAAAATGATGATATTAGAGTGAGTTTTTGTCATGAAAATGCAATCCAAGCTAGAAATGGTAATGACTTTAAACAAAATGACAATTTAATTAAATTTTGATTCTTTTTCTTCTATATTGATTTTATATGATTCAATGTATTAAATATGCAATATTGTTGTAGTGCTAGATGGTGGACAAAACACTCAAGAAGATTTCTTACCCAAGATGACAACAACAATGGATGCAATGCAAGTTACCACTAGTAATAAAATAATGAGATCTATTTTCACAATTTTTGTGCCTTTAATGCATAAGTTATGTTTTGATTCTTTAAATGTGAATGTTATTTCAGTTTTAAATGATCAATACAACAACCAAGACCATGCATTACCCTTTTCTCTTGATCTTAACCAAAAAATAGCAATAAAAGACACAATGCAAAGTGGAACTGGTAAGAAAATTTTGTATTCAAATTTCATTGATTCCAAGTCTTTCATTTAGAATTTAAAGTTATAACTAACTCAATTTATTTGCAGGTGTTGATGATATTTATATGGAGGATCATGACCAACATCTCTTTGGACAATCAAATGTTGACATGATATTTATATAGAAGATCATGGTCAACATTTTTGGATAATATTGTAATATATTATAATTTGCATATTGACTCTTGAGTATTAAACTCTCTTTAATAGAGTGAAGACAACATAAATTTAGAATCTAGAATTCATTTGTTTTGAAAGTTTGGCTGATTACTTTTTAACTCTAAATTATGATCAACAATTTATTTTGTGTGTGTGTGTGTGTGTGTATATATATATATATATATATATATATATATATATATATATAATAGAGTCACATTTCTTTGAGTTGACAATTTTAGGAAAACCATTTAAAATTTTTTTAATGAGTTATTTATATATATCTTGAACTATATTTTTTATTAATTCAATTTAAATTCTATTTTATTATGTCATATAGTTTTGCCACATTTTTTTTTGTTAAAATTGTTTTCATGAAAGAAATTTAAGTGTTAACAAAAAAGATGACTAGACATTTAATTGTGCTAGACTTTATTCTAATTTCATTTTGACCATTAAAATACTTGTGTAAAAATTGAAACTTGAAATAGTCTCTGCAATTAATTATTTCTATATATATATATATATATATATATATATATATATATATATATATATATATATATATATATATATATATATATATATATATATATATATATATATATATTTATTTTAGACTGTAGGAATCGGTGCAACACGGCCCCCATATAAACTACAGTGCGCCTGGTAAACTTTTTAATGTGACCGGTAGCGCTGGCACGACACGCCCACTGGTACCACGAGGACGGGGGAGACTAGAACCCATGACCAACCCCCTGTAACAGGGAAGATTTAGCCAACCGAGCTAGGGAATTATTTCTATATTTTTGCTATAATATATATAATGAATTTGTATAATGTTCTAAGTAAAAATATATATTTAAATTTATGATTTGTTCTTTTAATTATTTACCAATAAAGTCATGTAATGCTTGGAACATGGAGAGAAGAGAGAGTGTTCTTCATCTATTTTTCATTAATATTTTTTTGTCTAATATATGACTAATAAAAAATAAAGTTTGTATATCGTATGAGAAATATGATAAATATGCAAGAACAATTTTTTATTAGTTATATTTTTATCAAATATTTTTGTTGTAAATGATGTTATTAAATAGTGACAATATAAAAGAAACAATAAGAAGTGAATTAGCTATATGAATGTATTATTTTATTATTATTACAATAAATAAGAAATAAGCTCATTCATTTACATAAATTTAATTTAATAAATATCTTCTAGTACATAATAAACTTAGAATTAAAATTAAAGTTATATTTTAATATAGATTAGAAAAGAAATCTATAATGTCAATTCTTTCATTAGATTTTGATAATTACATTTTGAAAATTATTCTAAGATAAATAAAAATGTATTAAAATATTATATTATCTTATTTTATTTCAAATTTTCAAATTTTCAAATATTTTAAGTAAAAATCATGTAAAAATATATTTTATGAATACATTAAAGTTTCTTAGTTTATTTATAAATTTCTAGTTTAAGAAAATAATATATTAAAAGTAAAAATGTATAAGAAAAAAAATGATGTATTCGACATTTAGAGAATGAGCTTAAACTAAATCTAATTAAATTTTATAAAAATATATATATATTTTTAAAAAAGTTATCATTCTACTCACCTAAATTATTTGACCATATATTTCTTGAGCGATCTCCACTTTTGTATAAGGCATTGTAATGAAATGCAAAACTCGACAATACACAAATTATAATTTATTATTTTTCTGTAAGGCCGCATAAGGAAATTCAATAGAATAACAGTAATCTAACCATCATACTGAAGTGGGTTTTTTTTAACTTAATATTAGAGTAAACATTAATTAATTGAATTTTAGACCAATGCTACTCTAAAGAGAAACAAAACTCATCCTCCATATTCTACACCAAAATTCCACTCATATCTAAATCCTTATGGGGATAGTTAATCAAAGTTGAAATAACTTTATTGACATGGTTGCTGAAAATAGAGGGATAACAAAATTGATTGATTTAATAAAATACTAAAATTAATATTACTTCAACTTAAGTTTGGGTTAGTAATAACAATAACGTTTTTCTCTCCATTACCAAAGGATGCATAACATAATGACATGTTTGATATTTATTGATATTTTATGACAGTTTAAAAATCATAAATTTGATTGACAAAGGATGGTGGTTTGTCTTTGCGGCCAGTACAGGAGCAGAGGCAAAAAGAAATCGCTGATGTGACTGGCGACTGACAGGTAATAGGAGAATGCTATGGAGGGCATGGGTGCACATGCCTATCCATGGCAATGGGCACTAGCTAGCCGGTGCAAATATTTGGCTATTTAGCCAGTGCCATAGTACTGATGCGAAGGAATGGATTGATGGTGGAATTGTCATCATGCACCCTTTTCGTATAAACTATTACCAAAAATTTTTTTTCATTCGATACGATTTTGTGGGCATGATGTTACATGAAATTCGATAACTACAAAACCTTTGTCACATTAACCATTGTGTTCCCATGTAACTCTTAAATTAAGAGGATAGGATAGTTTGGAATTTTTTCCTATTATGGTGGAGTAGCAAATGCTAATAATTTCAAAATAAGTTTTGAAAAAAAGGAGTGCCTCAAAATAAGTAGCACCTTCTTATAGGGAAAATGACAGATGTCTTCATTATAATTTTTTCTCTTGCCTAAATTTCCTCTTCCAAATTTAATTTAGAATAGATATTTATTTAAATTTTTCATTTAAAAGAAAAAAAATTGCTTCCATGGGGCCACTAACTTCACAATTTTTGCTAAAATAATGGAGTAGTAGTTACTAGCCAAAATAAGCCTAACAAATGCATGGAAACCTCCCCATAGAGGCTATTTTGCTAACACTTTTTATCTTTTCTATATATCTAAATGTTGAAGAAATTTGAGAAATAATGTTGATGATTGATGGAATCTATCTACTTTTTATTTGGACCAATTTATCTCTTCTTTGAGTACATATTTATTAGTTCCTATCAAAGGAGGATGCTATTGCATTGGTTCAACTCACTTTTTCAATTAAATTGATCAATTGATAGAATTAAAAATGTTCAATACAATTTTAAATTTTTATGTCTTTTCTTTATTTTTAAAGATTTTATAATTCATATATTTCATTAATTCTATTGTCTTATGCTAGTTTTGGTAGGGAGAAAAATCAATTTCTCTCAACAAAAATGTACAAAATATATGTCATGTCATTAATGAAACTTTATGTCATACATTAATAATAACACTGTCTTTTTAGAATCATCACATGTTTATTAGATTTTTTCACAACATATTAAAAGATGTCATTTCATTAATGACAACTTTATGTCATTCATTAATAACAACTTTATCGTTTCCCATTTGGGTTAGTTAGATTTTTTTAATATTATTTTACCTTGTGCATTCTTACAATATTAGAATTAAATATAGTTAAGTTAATAAAATTCATTTATAGCCATATTATTTATCTTGACAATTTTTTAAATTAATGAAAAATATTTATATTAATAATAATTACGATTTTTTTTAATAAAATATAGACAATGTCAATTATACACTAAATGGTCTTGAATCATTTTCACATTTAATTTATTTTTAAAATTTATTTTATTTTTAATTGTTAAAAATATTTCAAATTAACGATGTTACTCTTACTATGTTACTTGTAAGAACAAAAAAATGGGTTTTTAACATCTTGTTCAAAATAAGCTTAACACGTATTTATCACAATCCAACTCATACATATTATTCAAGACATTAAAAAAAAATTAAAATAGAGGGAGAATAATTTCAACAATGGTGCATGCATGTCTTGTTCAAATAATATTTTTCTAAGAAGCCCCCTTTATAAGGTTGCAATCTAAGCACTCGCAATTTTACCTACCCAAATCACAAAGCCTCATACATTTTTGAAGATCTAAATACATTGAACTATTGATAGGAACTTTGATGCTTTGTGTCACTTATTTTTATTCATATTTTTGTTTGTAAGTTTAGTAAAATTAGTTTGTAGGGAACGTGACTTTTTCTACCAAACATTCTTGAAATATATTTGACAATATTTTATAGATAGTTATTATATTTAATAATGATGTGTCTAACATGGTCCATGAGTTGTGAGGTAAAAATTTTCTCATACTAGCAATTGCACTCTAAAGGTGCAATGATTGTGTTGATAGGAATCTATATACTTTAGTAATTTATCTTCAAGGATAGGGATGAAATGTTGAATAGCTAAATAGAAATCTTCCAAAAAATTTATTAATAAAAATATACAACTACAAAAAATATATCAAATTCAAGTTGAAAGGAAATTTGTTTCCCTTGAATGATAAAAATACAACAAAATATTGGCAAACATGATACAAACTTGTTAGGAAAATGCCTGGAATTTTCATTTTTGTATGTGATAGATAAATTAGAAGCTTCTTTTGAAAGCTCTTCTAATAAAAATAGCATGCATGTTAGATATTCAACCTGCAATCTAAGCATAAAATTAGATGGGAGTATGATAATTTTAAACAACGATAAACATTTCAATAAAAAATGCATGATGGTAGGAACTTCTATAGTGAATATTATCAAGGACATGAAAATTTCAAGACTATAGTGAGACTTCTTTCAATTTTAATGACATTGTCATATATTACACTATATTAATCAAAAGACAAAGTTTAGGCACTAAAAAAATGCCCTAGTGATGAAACAAAATTTTCTTATGTCTCAATAGGAGGAAAATATTTAAATGCAGAGTGTAAAAATGGCAGACAAAATTATTCTAGAACTCAAATCAAATGAGAGAAGAAAATGTGTCTCTTGAAAGTTCAAAGCAATTAGAAATGATTTTTGATCTTGCAATTATGTTAAGCTAATTCAAATATTAATCAACAATAACATATCTAAAACCATGAAGTTTCTCCTGTAAGTGTCTCAAACCCTATAGGGGTTTTTTTAGACCAAGAAATAGTTGATGATATTTTCAACATGATAGAAGAGTTCTCTTCTCTCACTGCTATTTTTCATTTTTAGGGTTTTTGGCTGTCTCTTGCTGATCTCCATGCTTGGATCTCCAAGCATTGGGAACCAATTTTAGACCATGGTGTCTAGATCTTTCTAAATGCTAAAGGATTCTTCATAGTAAAGTTTGCAAGTGCTAAAGATAAGAAGACTATTATGTGTGATAACAGTTTTTCATGGTAGGACAGATATTCGCTTATGGCCAAACCGTGGCATATGGATTTTGATCCGCTTATAGAATCCTTTAATAGGGTTCCTATCTAGGTCTGATTTTTGAATCTCCCATTGCATCTCTAGCTAGATTTTGTTTTGCAAACTATTGGGGATGCTATCGGTGATTTTTTATATGTGGACTCAGACACTTCTGATGTTCTCCATTCAATGTGTGCATATGTTTTGTAAAGATGGATGTCTCAAAGGGCCTTCCAAAGAAGATTTGTTTGGCCTCCTTGCAGGGCTCCTAGATCCAAATGTTGGATTACGAAGGTATCCCTTTTCACTATAGAAAATGTCATATGACAAGTCACATTGCTGCTTGTTGTGCTGTTGTGTAGACCAAATCAAAGCGACCACCTTCTTGGTTGTCAAGGTCCTCATATGAGCACTATATAGTGCTTAAGTCCATGGATGTGTCCCTAGAGCCTATGGATGACTCTCCCCCTACGGATGACAATCCCCTTGTAGTTGGCTCTCCCCTGCTGTTGATTATTCAGTACCAGTGGTTGCTGAGGAAGCATGGAATTTTGGTCTAGAACTTGTTCCCTCTCCTACCCCTACCCCTATATCAACCGCTCTTCCTAGTCTTGTTGGGGGCCAGTCATCTACAAGCTCTCCTAGGGAGAATGTTGTTGCTTCTACTTCCCCTAGTTTCCACTCTTCAGTTTCTTTTGGGATTGGCTTGCTAAGGAAGCAAAGGTGGAGGATGGTTGGACTATGGTAAAAAGAAATAAATCTAAGCTCTCTGCTCCTCCTTTAGAAATGATTCTTCAGTTGTTCAAGGAAGGCTCCAAATCAAAGGGCGAACTGTGAGCTCCTTTGTAGTGCCTCATTTTTTGGAGGTTGATCTTTCTATTCATATTTTTTCCTCCTAGCTAGATGTTTTATTTTGGCTGGTGATAGGTGTAGCACCTAGAAAACGGGTTAAATGCATAACATACTATGAGAAAATCACAAAACTCAATAATAATATGTTAACACCCACTAGTCTACTATGAAAGCCAAACTAATCAAAAGAGGCAAACACAAGGTTAGAAACCCCCTCTTTCATTTGTAGCTCCCATGTCCTTCTTTCTTCTCCAAATGATGTAGCTCCAATTTGCCTATAGTGCACACAATATTGAAGAAAAGTCTATGATAGGAAAAATTCCATGAGAATACTAGAAGTGTGATTTAAGCTTTGAGAGAAAATGGTGTGAAAATGCAAAGAAGCTAGGGACTTGAAAAATGCTCAAGAATTAGGACCTAAGGACAAAAAATGAGAGGAAGAATGCTCACTTTATAATTGGCATGGAGGATGAGACCATTGGATTTTTCACCCATACATATGCGATGTGGTAAGAGATTCCTTTGAAAATCCATGATGCATATGAAAAAATATGCCAATTGTAAGATTCTATGATGCATGGAAGTCAAACTTGGCTAAATGTGAAAGAGAATCTATGACGCATCATAAGACACCTCAAGTCCACTTAAAGCCAAGAATCTATGACAAATAAGCCAAATAGGGACATGCATAAGAGAATAAGAATATTTTATTATGACATGTTTTATCCAAGTGTCAAAGGAGAATCCATGAGGTGTCATATCCAAGTGTCACAATGATGCAATATTTTATGGAATATTCGAATTAAAAATCCTTTTATTCCACAAAATAAGAATTAGTAGAAAATGGAATTAATGATGGAAAATGGAACTTAGGACATTGCATAGTATGTTATGATATTTCATAGTATGGTATCATGAGTTCTCATAGTATGTTATGTGATTTCATAGTATGGTATCGAGAACTACTCCCAGAACCCTTATGTTGCACTCTGGAGGCCATAACTTTTGCATTTCAACGTTGATTTACAAACCATTAGTTGCGTTGAACTCATATCTTTGTTGTGAAAAAAATGAGCTATCATTTTTATTATTTGGTCACTGTATGGAGTGGTAATCCTTGAAAATACTCTTGGGCTCCTACTTGACCCCCGTCTTGTTGATTTTGGCCCTCGGAGCCTTCCTAGGCACATTTTGCACTTTATGAGTCCACTTGAGCTTCCCAAGTGCATCATGGACGCACTTGGTACTGTCATGATGCACTTGGGCTTAACAAGTGCATCTAGGACACACTTGGATGAGTTTTGGGTGCACTTGGGGTAGTAGGATGCCCAGAACTACTCCCAGAGCCCCTATGTTGCACTCCGGAGCCCATAACTTTTGTGTTTTAACTCAGATTTGCAATCCGTCAATTGAGTTGGATTTGTATCTTCATTGTGGAAAAAATGAACTATCATTTTCATAATTTTGTGTCTTTCGTGAGTGGTAACCCATTCAATTACTCTCTAGCTCCTGATTGACCCCATTTTGCACTCTGGACCTCATAACTTTCACATTTTAACTCTAATTTTTGATCCGTCAATTGCTATGGTTTTTTTTTCTCATTATCAACAAATTGACCTACCATATTCTTATCTTAGTCAGTTTATTGAGGGGGAACCCATATATATCATCCATATCAAGGCATGTTCTAGCTTTCTCACCAATTATTCTTTAACACAACGCTCTAAATCACATTGTATCAAAGAGGGACAAAATGTAGACACTCAAAAATGGTTCACATCTAAAATTTCATCACTTATTCATACTAATTTTTCCATTTTCTCATTCTACTAAGTTTGATGTTTTGGCCAAAATCGATCATATTTCATCATTTGTATCCTCTTTCACATCAATTTCATGTCATTTCAAAACCATTTCATATCAACTCAAAATCACCCCAAATAAACTTGGAATCACTCAAAATTAGTCCTAATAATCACAAAACATATCAAACATCCCAAATCAATCATCATTTATTTGATCCTAGGTATTGTTGTGGTTTTCAATGCCTTGGAAACCTATCAAACTATCAATTTTATCAATCTGACCTTAGTATTGTCACGACTCTCACTGGTAGGTCAAATGATCATTCATGTCATCCAATCTTTGGCATTTTTGAGGCTTTAAATGTCAAATCATGGCATTATCAACCATTTTAATAATATTGACAATGTTCGTCAGTGTTATTGTGATCAACCTTATCAATCAACCTCGATCCTGTAGCATTTGCGATGTCAGTTAAATGTTACTTATCGATCAATTCATGTCATGTGTCCTTGGCATGTTATCAACTTCAATCAATCAATCTGACCATGGCTTTGGTCTACTTGTCATCATCTCATTCGATCTATATCATCATCACATTTTCATTAAAGGATATGGTTGCATTCATTTAATCAATTTGGCCAATCATTTACTAATTTTCTCTAGAGGATTAAATAACCCATAATTTAATTCTATTATGCTTACTAATTATTCTTCCTAATTATCATCCTCAATTAATTAATTTTATTAGTTAATTGATTCATCATTTACAAACCATGGAAATTCGCAATGTCCTAAGTTCCATTTTCCATCATTAATTCTATTTTCTACTAATTCTTATTTTGTGGAATAAAAGGATTTTTAATTCGAATATTCCATAAAATATTGCATCATAGTGACACTTGGGTATGACACCTCGTGAATTCTCCTTTGACACTTGGATAAGATATGTCATAATCAAATATTCTTATTCTCTAATGCATGTCCCTATTTGGCTTATTTTTCATAAATTCTTGGTTTTAAGTGGGCTTGAGGTGTCTTAAGACGTGTCATAGATTCTCTTCCACATTTAGCCAAGTTTGACTTCCATGCACCATAGAATCTTATACTTGGCATCTTTTGTCATATGTGTCATGGATTCTCAAAGGAATCTCTTGCCACATTGCATATCTAAGGGTGAAAAATCCAATGCTCTCACCTTGAGTGTTGATTATAAAATGGACACTCTTTCTCTCATTTTCAGTCCTTAGATCCTAATTCTTGAGCATTTTTCAAATCCCTAGCTTCTTTTCATTTTCACACCATTTTCTCTCAAAGCTTAAATCACACTTCTAGAATTCTCATGGCATTATACCTATCATAGACTTTTCTTCAATATTGTGTGCACTATAGGAAAATTGGAGCTACATCATTTGGAGAAGAAAGAAGGACATGGGAGCTACAAATGAAAGAGGGGGTTTTTATTGCTTTCTTTATTAGTTTGGCTTTCATGTTAGACTAGTGGGTGCTAACGTATGTTGATTGAGTTTGTGATTTCTCATAGTATGTTATGCATTTAGCCCATTTTCTAGGTATGCTAAGTTCCATTTTCCATTTTCCATTTTATGTTTTGGATACCCTAGGTCCCCAAGTGCGCCCAAAACTCCACCAAGTGCATCTTGGATGCACTTGGTAAGCCCAAGTGCATCCTGGACACACTTAGTAAGCCCAAGTACATCATGACAGTACCAAGTGTGTCTTGGATGCACTTGGGAAGCCCAATTGCACTTTGAAAGTGCAGACTGTGCCCTAAAAGGCTTTGGGTGCCAAAAACAACCCGATTGGACTTGGAATGCCCCAAAACTTTGCGTGCATGCCCAAAATGATTGAAAGATGTCATAACATGAGTGAAAGCATTAAAAAATGGTCATGTTTGGTCAAAGATGGTGAGACAAATGTCAGAATGAGGTTGATCCAGGTGGAAAGCCATAGAAAGTTGATTGAAAGTGTAGGATGATGCAGGAATGCATGAATGCAAGATGAAGATGATTTGGTGAATTAGAAGACATGATCATGGTGATGGAGAATGAGATGAAGAAGAAAGATGAGATGAGGATATGTTAGTATGATGGAAAGACTTTTGCTTTTGTAAAGTGCACTATATGTCAAATGGAGCTTTATTTTGATATGGAAAATGGAATGTAACACATCATGGCATAAAGGGCCAAAGCGCAAATGCAAGCCTTTTGTGTAAACAAGCACGATGGAGATAGAGAATGACCTTGTCCTTCCTGAGGCATATGTACATGCCCTAGACTCTCAAAGGTACATTGTAATAGATAGAAATAGAAAAGCATGACCATGAACCATCCCTGCCACTCTCATAGATCAGTTTATATCATCGAGTGGCATAGGAACATGATAAAAGAAAAACAAAGCAAAAATAAATCACTCACTAAACAGCATGAGCCAACAGCTATTCTTATTTGTTATTACTTTCGTTTTAATGTTTGAAGGTGTTTAGATAGTGTTTGACATGTTGATGATGTGATAACTCTGTTTGTGGATTCAGTCGATAGGTTCATAGTGATATGTTGGATTGATTGTTGGTTCACATTGTTTAGATAGTGTGATTGTCATGAAAGTGTAGTGCTTTGAGTTTCAATCTACAAAGTGCAAGTGTTTATGCAAAAGGGATGGTTATCCACAGTGAATATGTACAAGGTTTATTACAAATTTTTGATGGGTTTTGTGATTTTTAGGGTTTTTGAGGATATTTGATTTTTTTTGTGACTAATTTTTTTAGGACATTTTATGATTTTTAGGGTTTATTTTAGGACATTTTATGATTTTTAGGGATTTTTTTAGGACATTTATGATTTTTAGTGCTTTTTTCAAGACATTATGTGATTTTCAATGCTTTTTTCAGGACATTATATGAATTTTTTTTTAATGTTTTTTTCAGGACATTATTTGTTTTTTTAGTGATTTTTTCAGGACATTATAAGCATATACAAGTGTTAGCTCCAATCTATTATGCGATAGGTCCAATGGATAAAAAGTGCTTAGGGATATGCCCCTAGTTCAAATTCAAACTCGTGCACCATGTAGGTAATATGCCCCCACACAAGACGCAAACTATGTACAAAGGTCAATAACAAAGTATGTGTAGACTAGTGATGCTTTAAGTAGAATAACAATGGATATCAACTAGTTCATGAGCCAAGGTCTAGGAGCCAAGGATGTCTTGCAATAGGAAAAATAGAGGGGGGAAAGGCCAGATGGAATCCCGATAGATGGAGGAGCAACAACTGATTACACATGGCACTTGTTTTCCAGGTTTTCACCATGGTACTTGCCCAAAGCACCTGTTTGCCAGGTTTTCACTTTTGGATGGGATTTTTCTCTTGACTCAAATTTTTGTGCCAA
Source organism: Cupressus sempervirens (assembly GCA_028749045.1). Taxonomy (NCBI): domain Eukaryota; kingdom Viridiplantae; phylum Streptophyta; class Pinopsida; order Cupressales; family Cupressaceae; genus Cupressus; species Cupressus sempervirens. The sequence continues at coordinate 1,000,126,748 of CM053787.1, forward strand.
GACGCCTATTTGCCAGTTTTCATCAAGGCATCCATTTTTTAATGACTTTTTGCTATTTTTTTGATATTTTTTCAGGACTTTTAGATGGAATCAAGAATGTCACTGTCAAATGCTAAGAAGATATATGTTGTCGATGCTACTAGCTGATAAGCTCTAGATCCATGAATAACCATAACTACATAGGAGTCATTTTGAGTCTGTAGCTAAGATCAAACCACTAGAAATGCCTTGAGATATACTATCGTATACCTTATGTAAGACAGTGTCTGCCTCTTGCAAATCAAGGCATCTGAGGATAATTAGGTCAATAGATATGTCATGTGGGATGTCACTGATGATGACATGTGCAAAGGCATGTTGGATAAAGATTTGATCTTGGGTGTTGGGAAAATTAGGTAGCTAGATTTGGGGATAAACAACTAGATATAAGGGAGGGTTGGGAGGGTTGAGACCAATGACCTTCCACATGAATGTTGATCAAGAGAGCTCCAAAAGACTTTGTGGCATGTTAAACACTGGAACACTGATATTCATGGTATTATATTTTTCATCTTGTATCCTTGGGAGCTTCTTAGCTTTTGATTTTTTACGGTCTAATGATGCCTTTTGATTTTCACCAAGAGACCTATGCTTGTTATCTTTTTCTCTTTTTTCTTTGTAACTAGATGGTGGAGTTGGCTCCCCAAAATATGCCAATGTGTTCTCTTTAGAAGAAATTGCTTCCTTATGCTTATCAATCATAATGTCTTCATAGACTTCAAAGTCTATTGTGAGAGCATCATCATTATCAAATTGATCAAAAATTGGTGGTCCACGTTGGTCCCAATCCAATAGTTCAGGATAACTTGAGGGGATGTCATCATCATGGCTGAATGGGCTTTGGTAAAAGGTATGGATATGTGCATTAGATTCTATTGTATCATTGGGGTTATGCTTAGAAGCTAGAGGATTATTGGTTTTAGCTAGGATGTCCTCAAATGCCTTTTCATCATTCAAAACATCCATAATCTTACATGTAGGTATCGTTGTTCTAGGATGACCTATTTGTAATGGTTTAAATCCAAGCCCCAAACTAGGAGGTTGTCCTTTTGTAGTGATGGGTTCAATTATACCTTGTTTCAGAGATCCAAGACCACTATAGCCATCATAGCCTTTTTTTTGCATGATAGTAAACCCAAGTCCATACTTGCTAGGAGATATCAAAGTGAGTTTTTATACTGATTTCTCTTTCTCAATACATACAGATGCATTCTCATTGATAGAAGTGGTATTTTGTGTACAAATCTCAGAGCATTTTTCTTGTAATAGTTATGATTTACCATAAGATAGGGGAGAAAGTGGTGACTCCCTAATGTGAGAGACTTGAGACATAAAGTACACTCCACACCCATTGTCTTCAATATTCATCTTTTCCTTGGCCTTATTGAGGAGCATATCAGCATTCACATACTTAGAGGAATCTGTGGGTCATGCTTTATTGTTTGCTAGGACTTGGTATTTAGTAGCATCTCTCAGATTAGCACAAAATTGGAAAGGATCTGGATCACCAGGGATGGTAACCTCCATGTTGTTATAGGAAAACTTTAGATATTGATGATATGTAGAGGTATTTCTTTCATAGCATAAAGCCAAGGGCGTCCTAGTATCATGTTGCAATTCATTTCTATATCTAGGACATGGAACAATGTATCTTCAGTAGCTGGACCAACTCTGATAGGTAATGTGATGACGCCCTTGGAGAAGCATTAACCATCATCATAAGCTTTGATTGTGATACTTTGAGAGGGATCCACATTGTCTTTAGAATAACGCAAACCTTTGACTACCTTAAGAGTACAGATGTTCAATCCTACTCCTCCATCTATTAAGACACGTCTAAATTTGGCATTATGGATGAAGACTTCTAGATGAATGGGATCATTGTGGTTAGGTTTTTCCTTAGGAATATCCTGAGGGGAAAAGGTGATATGTTGTGAGGTGGATAGGTTCCCAACCATGGCTTGGAACTGGGCAACATCCATGTTATTTGGGACTATTGATTCTTTAAGGGCTTGCTCCAAGATCTTCTGGTGTTGGGGAGATGCACGTAGTAGGTCCAAGATGGATATTTGCGCAGGGGTCTTGCTGAGCTATTCAACAAGGCTATAATTAGATGAAGCAAGAGCAATAAGTCTACTAGGGGGTGTAGGTCTAGCAGAAGCAGTGGGTCTAGATGGGGCTCCAGATAGGGTGATCTTGCTATAGCATGTAGTGGTCTTCATCCTTTAAAGTGAATGTGGATATCTAGGAATCTGATTCATTGAAATAGTTGATAGTGTAGTCATATCCCATGCACGTGTAATTCACAATAGCTTGTGATTTTGAGTTTGAACTGGAGGGCTTCTATTTGTCATGATTACCCAAAGGATCTTTGAAAATAGTGTGATGAAATTTGGATGCTAACAATGATGGATCAACTATGATTACACCGTCATTAATAAGGTCTTGTATGGCATGTTTCAATTGGAAGCATGATGAAGTCTTATGTCCTTTGGTGCAATGGTAATCACAATATTTTTTGTTATCCCACCAATTTGCTTTAGTCAATGGTTCATCTTTGATTGGGGATAATTGTAGGAAGTTATTACTCAGTAACTATTACAGTGCAGTCTCAAGAGGTATCCCCAATGGTGTGAATTTCCTGTCCTTGGTTCTAGGATGTTTTCAAGGTTTTTCTTGTTTGGAAGTCTCATTTTTCTATTGTTGAGGTGCTATTTGATTAGGATTTTGTGAATTTGTGGGGTTTGCACCTTTCAAAGTCAGTTGAGGTTGTGTAGGCATCCAAAATGCCATCATTAGTCACATTCTTGTTTTTGGAGAAAATTTTTGGCTTCTCATTAGATGAGTTGGTGCTTGTGTTTTCTTTTTTTTATCTTGAGGATTCCCTTACAGATAAGAGCATCTTCAATACTAGCCCCTTTTTTCATCGGTTTAGAAATGGTGCTTGGACTCTTGATTTTGAGTTCATACATTAAGTTTAGGACTGAGTTTTCAATGCATTGGTTAACTTGTTGTTCTTCAGGAATGTCTAGTGAGCATTAATGGACTAAGCTTCTCCAGTGAAGTAAGAATGTGATGAATGGTTCTCCTACCTTTTGTTTAGTTGAACAAAAATAAAAAAGTGTCACCTCATTTGTAATGTTGAAAGAAAAGTGGGAGATGAACTTGTCTGCTAGTTCCAACCAAGATTTGATATTACCAGGAAGTTTGGAGTACCATTCAAGTGCGGGCCCACCTAGCGAACGAGGGAACAATCTCATGAGGTAAGTGGGCTCATCACTGAGTTCGGTACATGAAGCACAAAATTCTCTGATATGATCAATAGGGTTGCCTTTTCCTCAATATTTTTTGAACCTTGGAGCCTCAAACTATTTTGGGAATGGAGGCGTATACAAACTTTTGTCAAATGGAAAGTTGTTTGGAAATTTGTTTGAATCGTTGTAATAGCTCTTCATTGGGATTTTGTGTGATAGTCTTTCCTTCAAGTCTTTTGTGCCTATGAGTAGACTATTTGCTGTGGCGAGAACTATGTCTACTTGGCTCTGACATTTCTGTATCTGATGAGTCTAGTGAAGTGTTGTTGGGTGGTGGAGGTATGTTGGTACCTTGAAGATAGAAAGGTCCTTTTTTTTGGGGTACTTGTTGTGGTATTTGATGTGCCACTTATTGAGGGATTGACTACGATTGTTGTACCATGTATTTTTGTTGTGCCATGTGTGACAGTTGCTATTGGGATACCTCTGTTGGTTGTATGTGAGACCATGTACACGTGCTTGTTGTTGTAGAGGTATTTTTTGAGGTTGTTGTGGCACATTACAAATGTTGTTGATATGCAATTTTTTTCTCAAGGCGTCTTTGGTATTCTAAATGTTGCCTGAGTTGCTCTTGTTGTTTAGCAAACATCACTTGTTGTTGTTGGAATTGTTGTTGATACATTGCATGGAAGTCAAGTGGGTGCATATTAGGGATGTTGGATGTTTGCACCACTTGAGGTTGTTGTTGTTGTGGTTGATGTTGTTGTTGATACATTGGATGTTTTTTGGAGAGATTAGGTCCTTGGACTATTGCAGGTTGATGTTGTTGGGGTAGTTGGTTATGTCCTTGAGAAGTAATCATGTTGGTATTGTTGCTTTGGCTCCTTTGTGTGTTAGAGGTTCCTCCTTGTGACATCATATTGCCTTGACTATGAGATGTATTCTTGTTGGGAATGGGTGTAATGTCAATAAGGCTTTTCCTTTGTGCCTCAATAGGGATTTTTGTAGTTGATGTTGCACATAGTGTACTCGTGGGAGGCTCTGTGACATTTGATGTCATAACACTTGGTAGGGTTAAGAGTAAAGTTGCACTTTGTTGATTTGCCTCCAAAGAAGGTATGTTTGGCATTCCTAGAGCACAAGTCCCTTTAGGTGCATCTTTTTGTTGCATCATGTGACTAAAACCAAGTCTTAATGTTCTTTTGGGGTGTTTAGGAATTGGTGGTATTTCGCCAAACAAGGGGTTAACATTGATGTGTTCAAATGTACTTTGGAGGATTTCGATGGTTGATCCTTGATGGGACCTTATAGGTTCCATTATCGTGTTTGATCATGGGTTGTATGTTTTCAATGGTTTTTTTGGTTTGATGTTTGGACTTAGGTCCTTCCACATTTGGGTTGAATTTAAAAATTTCTTGGGCTGCCAAAAGTTTAAAGTTTTTACGAAAGTTTTTGTCTTGACTGCCCTAGCCATTTCTTCGTTAGTAATGCCATAATTAGTGTCAGAGTCATCACTTAGGTGTACAATACCTTGTTGTATGTTTGATGTGTTAGGGTGGAAGGTACTTGTGTTAGGTTGGTTGAATTCAAAGGAGTGTGATTGTTCATCTGTGGGTGTGGTTGGCACACTTCCTCCTCTAGGTAGTATTGACACGAATATAGGTTCAAAGTTAGGACTCCATTAAACCATCCCATGTGTGGGGGAAGTTTTTGGAAGAAACCTCATAGTAGGTGTATTGTTTAAGGTTTGTTGTGCCATAGCTTGATTATAATGATCTTGCGGATACATATTTTTTTCCCTTATCTAAGTCCAAATTGATCATGGGTTGTATGTTTTCAATGGTTTTTTTGGTTTGATGTTTGGACTTAGGTCCTTCCACATTTGGGTTGAATTTGAAAATTTCTTGAGCTGCCAAAAGTTTAAAGTTTTTACGGAAGTTTTTGTCTTGACTACTCTAGCCATTTCTTCGTCAGTAATGCCATAATTAGTGTCAGAGTCATCACTTAGGTGTACAATACCTTGTTGTATGTTTGATGTGTTAAGGTAGAAGGTACTTGTGTTAGGTTGATTGAATTCAAAGGAGTGTGATTGTTCATCTGTGGGTGTGGTTGGCACACTTCCTCCTCTGGGTAGTATCGACACGAATATAGGTTCAAAGTTAGGACTCCATTAAACCATCCCATGTGTGGGGGAAGTGTTTGGAAGAAACCTCATAGTAGGTGTATTGTTTAAGGTTTGTTGTGCCATAGCTTGATTATGATGATCTTGCGGATACATTTTTAAGGGGTTTACTAGTAATGGTTGTAATGCCTCAATTTGGTCTTCATGAAAGGTTTGTTGGGTTTTCTTGCTCTTTTTCTGTCTTGGATGAGGTTTTGATTGTGCTTCTTCCTTAGAAAACAAAGGTTGATAAAGTTCTTTGGGTCTCTAAGCTGATTGTGTCCTAGTAAGTGCTGGCATGATAACTAGGAATGCAAATGCAATGGGGAGAAACCTGAATGGACTTTTCAGCCTCCCAAGTGCGCACCTAAACTACTAACTATGTTCAAATAGTAACAAGTGCACCTATGACGTAGTTGGGGGTCTGGAGGTAAGCAATTGGTAAGTAGGAGGTATGCAATGGGTAAACAGAGGTGCTAGGGTGCCCAAAATGCAAAATTTGAGTGTTTTTAGCGGTTTAGAGTGTTTCCTAAGGTCTTGGGATGCAATGCAAGGTGTGGAAGTGCAGATTAGAGTTCTAGAACCTAGAATGAAACACCTAATTACCAAGTGTATCCTAAAATTACCAAGTGCATCCTAAAAATACCAATTGTGCACCTGAAGTGTGCAATTCGTAAAACAGGGTTGCAGTTGCTAAAACAGGTAAAAATTTGATAACTAAGATGTGGGTATGCAAGATGTGAGTGTTTTTGGGATTTTTAAGTGTTTAGGGATGTTATGCAATGTGAGAAAATGCTAAATGAACTAGTTTTTCGATGTTCAAAGTGCAAATGTCCTAGGGATGTTATGCAAATGCAAATGAAAGGTGACATTTTGAAGTTTGACTAGAGGGGATGAAAATGACTCTAAGGTATGCAAAATGACAATTAGGGTTATGTTTGGACTTGGTAAAGATGCCAAAGGTAGATGTATGCAAGGTGTATTATGCAAAGGATGGTGTTCTAGGGTTCATAATGATGTTTGGGATATGAAAAATGAGGGTAAATGCTCAAGAAGGCAATTTGGTTGATGGACAATTTGATAGGGTTTGGTAATGAAAATGATGCTAGGATTTTGATCAATGCAAGATGAAGGGGATATACCACTAGGCTAAGTGAAAATGATATTTAGGGATTCTAGGGATATGATTATGCTATGACAAGGGTATATGGAAAGTTTTGAACTTAGGTAAAACCTTTAGAAAGTATTTTGTCTAGGAGTTTAACCTTGTGATAAAGGACTTTGGATCTTGACCAAAAAGTGATAAAAGATGAAAAGGTAAAATATATCAAGACATAGATATATTTTGACCAAAGAAAGTGATAAGAAAAGATAAAAAGACTAGTCAAGATCCATTATCCGTCAAAACTAGGAGATACTCTAAGATTCATATGATTTTTGACTAAATTCAAAGGTTTCGAGGATTCAAAATGATGTTTAGGGGACTCAAAATGGTGGTGATGCTGAGTGGATATATAATATGGACAATGCCTATGATGCAAAATGGGATTTTGGGTGCAAGATGTGGTTTTGGGTCAAGTGCAGAATGGGGAGTTACAAAGGCTCTTGGATGCAGTTTTAGGGTTCTAAAGTGCATTTTGGAGGCCCAAAATGGTCCTATAGGTGCCCAAGTGTGCCCTAACAGTGCCAAGTGTGCTCAAATAGTACCAATTGTGTCATTGACATAGTTGGGGCCAGTTTGGGCATAGTTGGTAGTTTCTGGGCGTAGTTGGTAAGTCAGAATGAAGGTTTGTTGATTCTGAGTGGTATGGTTGCCAAACTGATATGCCAAGAAGCTAATATGTTGGGGTTGATGTTAGGATGGGTTGAGAGATGTAAAAAAGAGGTTACGACCTAAGGAATGATGTCCTAGGTGAAGGTAATCAAGACTAGGTGATGTAGAATGCAGATCTGGGCAAGCTAATGCAAGGGGGAGCTAACTAGGTACCTAAGGATACTATAAAAGCCTCAAAATGTTATCTGGAATCCCAAACTAGGTTTGAGGACCACCAAGTGTGCCTAGATAGCGTAGACTATGTCAATGACGTAGTTGGCAAACTGGGCTGAAACTAAGGCAATTTTGGGAGTTATGATTTCCAGATTGATATCACAGTGAGGTAAACAGTAGGGGATAGTGTTAAGACCAATATGAATGCTCAAAATGATGCTTAGGACACCCAAAATGATGGTTAAAGTGGTCAATATGAGGATTTGGTATGCAAAGATGCAAGGTGGTGGATGCAAAGTGTCGATTTTGAGATTGGAATGCAAAAACTAAGGGAGGTAAACTAAACCCAAATGGATGCAATATGAAAGGTAATGGATACTAAATGAGGACTAAAAGGTGAAATATGGAGTTTATATGATGCAAGTGTGAGGCCTAGACTAGGGTGAATTCAAGTGAAATCTATGTGGGGGTGAGATCTATGTTTTGCCAAGCACGTTTAGGAGCACAAGTCGCCATGTTTTCCAAGGTTTGAGTGTGTTGAACCAAAGTTTGCAAAGTTTGATAAATGTTGTAAAGTTTTGACAATGTGTAATGTTTGGAGAAGGTTCAAGACATAAATTTGAATGTTGGCTATTATCTTGATTATGTTTTACACACACGCAAAACACATTAAGAAAAGAATAGTTGTTGTTAAAAGTGAACAAACACACCACAACCTAGGCTTTTAAGACTATATCCACTAAATTCCTACTTGAACCGAAGTTCAACCATGCTTATCCAAAGTGGAAAACCTAGGATCTTGGCACCACGGGCTCCCCCTTATAGTGCACTCACTTCTTGGGGCTACCAAGATCTACTTCCCAAGGGGCATGACTTCCCAAGGGACTATTGTCTCTACTAAGGACCACAAGAATGTAGAATGTCTTCACGGGCATGGGTGACCACTTGAGCCAGTGGATAGAAAGGATTTTGGCCACTACAACACAATTTTTAGTAAGGTCATTCCGTTTAGCAAGTGAATGATAAACTTTCGTAGAAGGTCTCCTAGCCCTAAGAACCAAGGTTTGATGCACCACAAGGGTACTGGAGGAGAGCTATTGCACAGCAATACTGCCAACATGACTTTCACTGTGATCACATTTTATATAGTAGCTAGAACGTTGACTTGGCTTTTGGCCCTTTACCACTCTGAGGTCGTGCTCTAGCATACCCAATATCGAGTATCTTGGTCCAAGGCAAGCCTCTTATAGAAGTTACATAAATTTCTCTTACACCCAAGATCCACGAATGGTGAGGGGAGAGGATACGTCCAATGTAACTCCTAGGGATTTAAACACTGTAGAAATGCTAGGTAAAAAAGAAAAAGTTCATTTTAAGCACCAAAAAAAGTGTTATCTAATCTAGGAAATCCACACACAATGGTCTTCAACAACATCCTGCAAAGCAAGCATTAGTAGTATATTATGATCATATTGTCATCCCATGATTACCACATGCTACAAGTAGACCATTAGTAACACAAAAATATCTAATCTATGTTCTAGAAGCAAATGGAAACCTTACATGCAGATTCTGATTGATGTGTGTGTTTTTTGTGAACCCAGGTGTGCTCTAATAGAGAAAATTGCACCCTAAAAGGCCAAAATGGCTTAGAACACCCCCAAGTGCATGCAAACAATGCAGACTACGTCAATGACATAGTTGGGGCCTAGTTGGGCATAGTTGGTAGTTTTAGGATGCAATTGGGAGGTCAGGTTCAAACTGTGGGGAAATGGTACCTAATAGAGTCCCAGAAACTGAAATTTTTTTACACCTATACTACCAAGTGTGCCCAAATAGTGTAGACTATGTAAATGATGTAGTTGGTAAATTTTGGACACAATTCTTAAGTCAAAAACAACAAAAAGAGGTTTTGGTGGCTCCTAGACTCCTAAAATTGCTCCTAGGGGTCCCAAGTGCGCCTTGACAGAACAGAGTGCACCCTAGGATAGAAAGCTAATAGAATGCACGAAACATGAGCATACAAGCATGTTACTAGACCCCCTAATTAATATAGGTGTGAAAAGGAAGAGCAAATAATTTTTATACCCTTCCAAGTGAGCCCCTTCCTTGCACCTACAAGCACAAAACAAGAAAATCTAAGTTAGATATGCATGTTCACATCAGGTTCACGAAATGTAGCACCTAGAAAATGGGTTAAATGCATAAAATAATATAAGAAAATAAAAAAACTCAATAATCATATGTTAGCACCCACTAGTCTACTATGAAAGCCAAACTAATCAAAAGAGGCAAACACAAGGTTAGAAACCCCCTCTTTCATTTGTAGCTCCCATGTCCTTCTTTCTTCTCCAAATGATGTAGCTCCAATTTGCCTATAGTGCACACAATATTGAAGCAAAGTCTATGCTAGGGATAATGCCATGAGAATACTAGAAGTGTGATTTAAGCTTTGAGAGAAAATGGTGTGAAAATGCAAAGAAGCTAGGGACTTGAAAAATGCTCAAGAATTAGGACCTAAGGACCGGAAAGGAGAGGAAGAATGCTCACTTTATAATTGGCATGGAGGATGAGACCATTGGATTTGTCACCCATAGATATGCAATGTGGCAAGAGATTCCTTTGAGAATCCATGACGCATATGACAAAATATGCTAGTTGTAAGATTCTATGACGCATGGAAGTCAAACTTGGCTAAATGTGGAAGAGAATCTAGGACGTGTCATAAGACACCTCAAGCCCACTTAAAGCAAAGAATCTATGACAAATAAGCCAAATAGGGACATGTGTAAGAGAATAAGAATATTTGATTATGACATATTTTATCCAAGTGTCAAAGGAGAATCCACAAGGTTTCATATCCAAGTGTCATGATGATGCAATATTTTATGGAATATTTTAATTAAAAATCATTTTATTCCACAAAATAAGAATTAGTAGAAAATGAATTAATGATGGAAAATGGAACTTAGGAAATTGCAAATTTCCATGGTTTGTAAATGATGAATCAATTAACTAATAAAATTAACTAATTGAGGATGATAATTAGGAAGAATAATTAGTAAGCATAATAGAATTAAATTATGGGTTATTTAATCCTATAGAGAAAATTAGTAAATGATTGGCCAAATTGATTAAATGAATGTGACCATATCCTTTGATTAAAATGTGATGATGATATAGATCAAATGAGATGATGACAAGTAGACCAGAGCCATGGTCAAATTGATTGATTGAAGTTGATAACATGCCAAGGACACATGACATAAATTGATTGATATGTAACATTTAACTGACATCGCAAATGCTACAGGATCGAGGTTGGTTGATAAGGTTGATCATAATAACATCGACGAACATTGTCGATATTATTAAAATGGTTGATAATGCCATGATTTGACATTGAAAGCCTCAACAATATCAAAGATCAGATGACATGAATAATCATTTGACCTAGCATTGAGAGCCGCAACAATACTAAGGTCAGATTGATAAGATTGATAGGTTGATAGGTTTCCAAGGCACTAAAAGCCACAAAAATACCTAGGATTGAATAAATGATGATTGATTTGGGATGTTTGATATGTTTTGTGATGATTAGGACTAATTTTGAGTGATTCCAAGTTGATTTGGGATGATTTTGAGTTGATATGAAATGGTTTTGAGTTGATATGAAATGGTTTCGAAATGACATGAAATTGACGTGAAAGAGGATACAAATGATGAAATATTATTTATTTTGGCCAAAATATCAAAGTTAGTAGAATGAAAAAATCAGACAAATTAGTATGAAGAAGTGATGAAATCGTAGATGCGAACCATTTTTGAGCATCTACAATAGACTTTTCTATCACCGTGGTTACCCCTTTTTTGGGGGGTGACCGGTTCCTCTTTTGTCTGCTTTACTTTTGCATATGTTCTTATTGAAAATTTTAAGCTTTGTATAGGGTTTCAGGCACCCTTCAAAACCTATTTTTCTTAATTAAAAACATATCTAAAATAGATGGATATGAATAAAGTGTATCTTCATAGTATGGAGGAAAATGAGGAATTAGATCATTGCTTCAATGCTATTAATGTTGATTATACTATAACACTTGGCATTTCAAAGAATAGTCATGTAATAGTCCAACAAGTAGATAAGATCTTTGCAAGATTTATGTAGTGCACCTCAAAAGCCAACATTATGTTACTATCTTCCCAAAAAATTGTTGTGCCTATAAAATTTAGTCCAATCATTAATAAATATAATTATCCATTCAAAGCTTACAAGTTTAAAGTTATTATTCAAATATTCAAATATTTCAACATAGAAATTGATTACTATACTAGGTTTAGAGTTAACTTGTTATTATACATTGATCATTAATTATTACTTTACATTATATTCTTAGACAAACATATTTTGATAGAGAAACTCATTGGTATATCTTTCAACGCATTTTCATTTACCAATGTTTTTGAGTATTAACATCTAATTATTATTGAACCTATAACATATTTAGGGAATGGTCAAAATTTTGTTATTTTAAAATTTTCTTTCAAATGTAACATTATTATCATTAAGAAATATCTTCCAAGGACATCTAACTTGGGTAAACTATTAATAAATATAGCTATTCATACAAGGGTCAGTGCAAGAAGTTGGGTCTCACTTTTGGCCAAAAAGTGGAAAATTTTTTCCTGTTTTTGAAATTTTTTGTTAATTGATGTCAAAATTTGAGGTATTTAGAGATTGAATATTAAAAAACTCCAGAAATAAAATTTTTAGTGCTCGGAATCTAGTTTTTGAATATGTAATTTATTTGTGCACTCATATGACAGATTATTTTTTTGGTATGGATCTTTAAAAACCACTTTTTCAAAATGCCTGTTTCAGGACCATACCATGCTCGTGTACAGACACCATAATTTGACACAAATAAATGAATTTTTGCAAATCCTTTTAAAGGGAGTTACCTAATACACCTAAGATTGATGAAAATATTTTTTATTAATTTTTTATTGAATAATTTTTTTATTATTAATTATTAATTGGCTATAAAGGTAAATTTTAAAACCTCTCGTGTACGGACCACATAATGTGATCAAAATCTCACTTTTTTCAATTTTTTTTTTTTTAACATCAAAAGAATTGTATGTAGATTGATGACATATAAATTAATTTTTAAAAAATTATAAAATAAAAAAGTTATTAAAGTTTTAGTGAATGTCACTTTTTAACGTTTAGGAGATAGTTTTGATTAATAAATAATGGAAAAATAGAAAATAAACTAATAACACTATAACATTTACATTTTTGAAATCAGAATAGCAAGACCTATAATGGGTTTTTGTCTCGTCAAAAAATTCAATAGGAATGACTATAAAAAAATTATGACAATATCAGAAATTGTCGATTAAATGCCTTAGAAAAAAAAAGGAGTACAAAGGCATAGCTTGGTGGGACCAAGCCTATGCCATGCCTTTCCCCAAGGCAAAACCCCATGCAAAAGTCGGGAGCCATGCCAAATTCCTGCTCATGTCTCACGAATCGGGCACCCAATTTGTAATTCAAAAATTGGGTGCCCGATTTGTTTAAATCGTTATACCAAATTTTTTAAAATCGGGCACCCCATTTTTTAAAAATTGGGTACCCGATTTGTAAACGGGTACCCGAGTTTTAAAAAATCGGGTGCCCAATTTTTAAGAAATCGGGTACCTGTTTTTGATGTACCTGTTGGGTCCCAAAAGCTGCCCCACCGACCCAATTTCAATGATTGAAATGATTGAACAACAGTTTCGACCTGCAACACTGAATTTCATCATGCTTATTCTATTTTCTTGTCCTCTTATACAATTTGCAGGCTACTGATTCAAATTCAAAACTGGTGCAAACATGGGATCAAAACAATGAAGAAAGAAGAAAGCAAGAGTTCTGACAGATGAGGAGATTGCAGCAAATAAAGAGAATGAAGCACAATGTCAATGAGAGAGAAGATAGAGAATTAGAGACTTGAACAATGTTTCAAAGGAGAAAGACATTGAAGATACCACGATGGATGAAGAAGTCAAAGAAGAGAACCCAATACAAGAAAATTTAGGTGCACAATCTAATTATGCGTTCAATACAGTTGTGTCTCCAAACCCTCGAATTTTCTCTCATGATGAAATTGGTGATTTTTTAGAAGCAGGTTACAATTTAAACGATTTAGATTTTCTTCATGAGAAGTAATTGTCAAACGATCATGCACAAAACACTCCAATTGAAATGCCTGCCCCAAAAGAAATGCCAAGAAATTTTGAAAATGATATTCAAATCCCAAATAACAGTGAAAATAGTAAAGTGTCTGAAAATAAAAATTGCATGAATGTGGACATAGAAACACCAACTACTGAACAAACATGTGAGGATGATAGTAAAGTTTCTGAACATAATTTTCATATTCCTAATGATGTGTTTGATAATCTTGAGGGATTGGTTTCATGGAGACAAATTAGGACACATGCTAATAGATTGTATAGGCATTTTTTTTATAATAAGAAATTTGGGTTTCAATGTCAACTAATGTTGCAACTAATTAAAATGTCTAAAATGCGAAAAGTAATGAGAAGGTTGGGAATGTATGCAAAACCCAAGAATAAAAATGAGTCTTTAAAACAAGTTGTATCCACTGTTGCTAGTGCCTTTGATGTTATCGAAAAGAGAAGTCAATCTAAAAATAAGAATGCAGCATGACGAGCAATAACAACAACTTTAGTTAACAAATCAACATCTGACAAAAGATTGATTACCAACATAAGTGGATATCTTAATGTGAATCGTAAGACTTTAGAAAGAGCTGTAAAGAGAAGGGTTAACTTTGAATGTGATCCAGCAAATATTGTATGGACTTCTAGTGGTAGACTCCCGAGATGTGATATAAAACTTACTAGTGAAATCAAAAGTTTGATTGAACATTTTTTGCATGATAATACAAGAGTATCACCTAATTCAAGAGATGTTCTTAAATTGAGAATTGGGTCAAAAATACATGATCCACATCCTAAACACCTTTTGGACATGACTCAAACTAAATTGTTTAAAAAATTTGTAGATGGTAAGGTATTAAATATTACCATTAGTCAAAGATCTTTTGAAAAGTGTAAACCATGGTATGTAAGGATTAACAAGGAAAGGATAACATGTTGTAAAACTCATATTCAATTTCATTACCATTATGATGTATTTCAATTTATACGTGGTACCATGCATAGTAAAGAAATGTTGCAAGAATGTGGTATAAAAATACCACCTCAACTATAAAATATTTCATATCAGGTTTGTTTTGTAAGCCACCTAATGATCAATACTTTCTTTTCAATGCATGTCTTTCTAGTACATGTGATATGTGTGGCAATCTTTCTTTGTTAGATGAATGTTTGCATAAAAATGCTTTGACTACTTTTGGACAACAATTAGTTGAGGTAAAAAGATTCAAAACTATTGAATATCCATTGAAGGATGGGAAGTTTGGAAGAAGGTGTGATCTAACTACAGATAAAGTTAGTTGTCATGCATTTATGGACGAGTTTAAGAGTGTGATCATACCAAAATATGTTAAACACTCTCAACATTCTAGATGGCTTGATGGACAATTTCACATATGTAAGAATACATTTCCAATTGGCACTATACTTTCAGTTGTTGACTTTGCAGAGAACTACACGCTTGCACCGCAAGAAGAGGTACAACCACAATATTACAATTCAGTGCAAGTAACAATTTATGTTCATATAGTTTATAGGCATGCACCTGATAGTACATAGGAGGATCGAAAAATATTGAGAGAGTACCATTTTTATTTAAGTGATAATAAACTCCATTCATCTGAATTTATCCAATATTGTTTCAAGGTCTTTTATGATAATTTAAAAGAGAGACAAATTCAAATGACACAACATTGGATATGGTCAGATAATTGTACAGAACAATTCAAGAATGCTAGAATGTTCTATTGGTTGAGTAGGACACATAAGCAAACTAGCATCCAACATGTGTGGAGTTTTTTTGAGGCTGGACATGGTAAAGGAGAACATGATGGTGCTGGTGCATGTGTGAAGAGAGCCCTTAGTAAAGAGCAATTAAAATTTGAGGAAAGAGCTAAATTCAAAAATGCACATGAGATTTTCGACTGGTGTAAGAAATATTTATACACGGGATCAAGTCAAAACTCTACAATCAAACGTTTCTTCTACCTAGTTGAAGAAAATAATATCCCTTCAAGATATGATTTTGATACAATTAGTGGTTCAGCTAAATGGCATTCATTTAGGAGTTCAGATTCTAACACTTGGACTATATGGATTAGGGAGCTTGCTTGTTTTTGTCAATTTTGTCTTGCAGGTGAATGGGAAGAATGTGAGAATATAGAATGGGTTGAAGATTGGCAAAAAATATCATTAGCACCTACTGACACACATTTTGAAGATGATATAGTAAATGAAGGCCAAAATGTTACTTTTGCATCAGAAGACTATGATCATATTTCAAACCTCATAGAACCTGGTATACACAATTTAATTAGATTTTTTGCGATCTCATGCTTCAATTTATATAATTTGCATATATGTACACGAGTGATTAAAGTGTTTCTATACTTTATCTTATCTTGTAGGACATGTTTATGTTGTTATTGCACCTAGTGATAATGATGAACAGACTAAGTATTGGCTAGTTAGATGTGTGGAACCTAAGAAAAAAATGACATGTCATCAAGTGGACGATGATGGTTTTGAGTATCCAATCGGGTCTGTTGTTGTAGCTGGCACCTGGCTACATAGATACCTAACAAGAAGAAATGGTTTGCCAGCATTTGAAGACTACCAAACCGAAAAGAAGATTTTACTGACTATTCTCATTTGGTTGTGGCAAAAAATATCAAATTAGAAAGGTACAAAGAGAGACCCGCCAATAAGGTATTATGGACAATTTCAATGGATGAGCATGAGACAATCATAGATGCATTGCAAAAGAGAGAGGATGCAGATGGTACAGTGAAATGACTACATTTAAATCAAACACATGTAAGTTTTTTCATTATTGTATTATTTTTATATATATGTACTTATATAATTTAATTACATGTATGTTTGTGTTGTCAATACCAATTTAGAGAACTTATATACGTCTTATTCAGGTCTCAATTACAATTTATGCAAATTTAAGTGTTAAAGTGGATCGAACATCAACATCTTGTGCAATTTCACATAGTAAGTACATACAAATTACACATATATATTTACATAGTTCAGATACCTTGAATATTAATTTATGTGTTTATTAACATGTGTGTTTTTGTTTTGCATTTTTATTTTATAGGACCTCATTTGAAGAGATGCGTTCAACCAATTTTATGTTTCAAATGAGTTTAGTGAACTATAAATATATCACTGACATTGTCTTACATATATTGTGAAATATGTTGTACAAACTAATTCAAAAATGAGAGTTTACTTCTATTTGAAAGTTAAAGGTATGTGCACTTGATAAATTATTATAAATTAATTGTCAATTTAAGTAATGACCTCCTATTTTGTTCTATTACTTTTACATTCAAGCATGTTTAAATTAATGTTTGTTTGAAGTTTCAAATTACTATTGATTGTAATATTAAAAACAAGTGACTTGCACATGATAATTTAAAGATCATTACTCATTGTATTCATTGTATTCATTATATCTTTCATTACCAAACAACACATTAAGATCACTTACATGATGTACATTGTTAGGTACGTTATCCATACATGTGTGTCTTAAGGGGACATGGGAGTCCTAATAAGTCATTATGCTTGTTATACGTTATGATAGGTATTCATATGTTTACTACCACATAATAGGTCTTATTAGGTGATAATGAGTCTTACATTACCAAACAACACATTACTTGATCACTTATGATACATTGTTAGGTACGTTATCAATACATTTTTTAATCGAGTAGGTCAATTTTATTTGTATGAATTATCTCAATGCATAAATTTGATGTGATATTTATCCAATAATGCTCTATAGATAGTTAAAATTATTGTTCATCTTGCATATATACTTACAAAATGTGTCATATGTTCATGAATAAAATATGTCAGAATATAGAAAATGGTTTGAATATACTTAAAACATGGTGAAACATAGTAATATATGTACTACATACACAAGCATGATAAGAAATCGTAAAAAAATAGTACATGGTCTAACATACAATTTTAACTATCCTAACACAAAGTGTACATACATCATAAATAATATATATATATATATATATATATATATATATATATACATCATAAAAACACAATCTATAGGTGCCAACAAAACCTAATCTATCTGATCAAATGTCCTCTTTGCTCCATGCGAAGAGGACTCAGATGGATCATCATGTGTAATATGAGTCGTCTCGTCATGTCAAACACCCAGTGAGGTAGATGTATCACCCTATGTAACAGGAGGCACGTCTCATCATGTACTTGCTTAATTGAAATGATTCTTAAAATCTAGCTTGCAAATAAATTAAATATTCACTACATAATAAAATAAATTATACCACATGAGATGGGTGTCCCTCAGTAACGGGAGGAGGTGCATTGTCAAAACTACCAAATGCAGCAGTGGTGAGGTCTTGTAATTTACAATACATACATTTTTTAAATTTGATTTTAGAGCATAATGAACTATAAATTATGTACATAAATCACAATACTGACCTCAAATGACGATGTAGGTACCTCCATCTGGCTAAGTCTTATGCTCTCAACAACACTCGTGGCAACGTACTCCTAAAATTATGGATACATAAACGTTTAGTCAAAATTAAATATACATGAATATAATTACAAAGTACATAATTTGTACACTACATTTTTTATACACTATAAATTAAACATGTATATATAATGTATATATCATACCTGAGTGGTAGCCAATGTCACAGATGTGTCTACAGGTATGCTAGCATGATAATCATAAGATGGAGTCAAAAATAAACTATACCAAGGCCTGTATGGATGAGTATGATATCCATGCTCCTGTTCGTAAAATCAAAACACATAAAATATATATACATGTGAGTCAAAATTGTTCAGATTATAAGTTAATAATAATGTACATACATAAAAATAATACAAATTATTTGTCTTTAGTCAAAAGTTCATACCACATGTATTTGAGGCTGTGCCTCGGTGGTAACTAGAGTAGGACTTGTACCAACATCAGTATGTGTAGATGCAGACAATCCCTTCAAAATCAAATAAAAAGAACATATGAGCACATGTTATTAAATTTGAATTTGAATGTACATTTTTACAGTGTAATTCAAAGTGCATACTGTATAAGGGACACCAACATCTGTAGGTCTCGAAAAAAGACTATACTACCTCCTAGGAGGAACAGTGTCATCCATCCTCTGTTATTTGAAAAGTAAAAATTAATATAGTTAATACAATTACACATATATGTAGAAAGTAAATAATTATTTGCACTTTATATTTATATTGAAATTAAAATTTTACCTGTTGCTCTTGACTCTCTCCAGGCTCTCCCTGCTGCATGAGGTCAACAAATGATGACATGTCTATCTCGTCACTACCATCACCACGGGCAGTGTATACATCATCATCAAAATCTGCACCCTCAGCATAATGGCCATCATGTGCTACACCAGGATAGCTCTGGGGGCCTGTGCATATGCCTCCACAGCTAGTACAAACATGTCCAAGTGGAGGAGCATGTACCGCCTGCGTCCACTGCTGTACTAAATTTCTCGAAAGGGCACTCAAATGGGTAAAAGCAGATGAAATCACATGATGATGGTGAGGAGCAGGCACAACAGGCGCAGGAAGAGGTACAAGGGGCTCAGCTCGCCTACGATTGCTTGTTCTCTCACTCAGCTTTGCCCCAGGCCTATCCTGAGGCATCCCTCTACCAACCCCTTGAAATGCTTTCATATCAAAATAGTTGGGTTTCAAACCCAACTCAAACTCAGCCCATAAATTCCTAAGGAAGTACATGGGCACCTCATGATTAGTGTGTGGTGGATGGTTAAATACCATCCACCACCGCTCCCAAAAATGTGCTGCTATGCGCGGATGTGTACACCACCTAATAGAAATGTGAGGCTTCATCTCACTAATTGGTTCACCCGTCTTAGGGTTTACAAAATAATGTCAAAAATTTCCTTTACCTATATGTAGGTTATAAACCTCTCTATATGATAAACCATCAGAGTAGAAGGCACACATGCTTTTCGTCCATGATCTAAATGAATCGATGTCTACATCAAAATGATGAATGGAGTCAACCACACCTTGCATGCTATCTACAAGATGTAGTAGGTGAGGGGGGGGGGGGGGGGGGGGGGGGTGCCTCTCACGTCGGATAGCCTCTATATCACTCATGAGGTCATTGAGGTTACGCCTCATGGTCTCGCAGAGCTCATCTGCGGTGGGTGGTGGAGGTGTGGGTGGGGGTGGAGGTGGAGGTGGAGGTGGAGGTGGAGATGGAGGTGGTGGAGGTGGGGGTATGGGAGGGCGAGGGGGTGGCGGTGGGTCCATCAAATATAATCTGCATATATATTTAAACAACATAAAACATAAAACACATAAAAAATACATCACAACATAATACATGTATGACAAAATTACTATTTAATAAAATTTAAATCTAAAATTTATCAACTAGATCTATATAAATGCGCATATCTTTATTAAAATTATATCAATTAAATTATAAATAAAGTTAAACACTTAAGTCAAATCAAACATTAAATACTAAATTTTTAAGTATGAACTCATTATGGATTATACATGTTCATGTCTCAAGATGAAACAAAGTTAAGATTATGACAAGGTTATGGTTTACAATTTTGTTATGTTAACAGTTTTCATAATGGCTAAGCTTAAGATTATTATAATGATTGCGATCCTTTAATGTTAGGGAACTTACCTAGGATTATGGTTTTAGTTACAATTATATTTACATGTATCGGATATTTATTATGGTCCTAAGACAAGAGTTAAGGTTACAATTATCTAATGAAAGCTTAGAGATAGAATTATGAATTGATTAAAAAATATTTATGATTGTAGTTTGAATCCTAACTATTATCCGCTTAGTTCTACAAAAAGTAGTTGGCTAATAAAAAGTATTCTCTAGAAAGGTGTCGAAAACACTCATGTCATAGAGCACATGCTAACAATTTCTCCATTGTTGATCAGATGATAGAATTATCAGCAGAAGTTTAGATTACATTGCACACAAACAAGATGTTACAAGAAAACTGGGACAAGACAATGGCAATAATTCTAAAGGTATGTTCTGACTTCTTGTCACATTTTGGAATAACCATGTAAAATTCACCTTTGGCATTTACATTAGAAAGGGGGAAAAGATGTAAAGGTGAAAATATAAGAAGTTGCATATAATGTGTAAAGTATATTGAGTATATATGTATGGGGAAGCACCATCATATTATGTACATATACAGGTATTGAGATAAACATCTCTTACAAAAGCAATTTCAAAAGATCTCAAAAATAGAGTATGGCACCAAGTTGAAAACCTTCTTGCAAACTATAAGTGTAGATCATGTCAGGTAATGAACTAATTTACATGTGAACCCTATCCCTAACCATGTATAATAATCCTAATTCTAATCATAATCCATAATTCATTACCTTATGAAGCTTTGGCTATCCATTTTATTGCCAAAGTAATCCCTTGGCTATCCACGAAATGGTCCTAATAGATTTATATGGAAGACCAAATTGATTTAACTAAAATGAGCAAGAAGAAGAAAAACTTACACCCAATATTCAAGGAGAGAATCTTATAACATACTTGAATTCTACCAACCAAAGTGAGATAATTAGAGTTCTAGCTGTTGAGTTTTCCAAAGATTTTCTTGTTGATATAAAGACACATTTCATTTATATGTTAGGGTTTACTACAGATGGAATCCCTAGGTACCTAACCACTTAATTATGAAATCTCCATCCAATACCATATTTACTACACAAGGTAGATCCTTGGAGAGTAGATCCTCTAACTTTTAGAGACAACTGGTTATCTCTAAGGAGATAATGTAATGAGTCAATGTTCAACAATAAAAATTAAAGAGGATGCAAGAGGACACCCTTTCATAATTGATCTAGAGAGTCCTAAAAATTATGATCTAACCCCATTAATTTCTTTACTAAAACCTTGACACCAATCATAAGAGAGGACACCATTTGACATTTAATATTGGATGGAGGGCTTGCAACATCATCATAGTGAAACTCCATTCCACCTTTTTGTAGACATTTTCATAATCAATTACGTGAGCATGCCTACACTCTATCCTAGAAATTTTTCTCAATCCAAAGTCTTCCAATAGGTTATCAAGTTCTCCAATATGCATAAATATCCTTAACAAAAAACTTTTGTGTAGGGTTAATGATCTTGGGTAGGATTTTTTCTAGTCTAGAGGCTAAGACCTTGGCAATAATTATTTTGTATGATACGCATTTAGGAGTGTCCTGTCTCTAATTTTTAATGAGATTCTTATCTCCCCTTGGGGATCAATTGATTACTTGACCTAGGGATTTTATGAGCCCTCTGTTGATCACTTGATCAATTTTATGAGCCCTCCATTGATTACTTGACGTAGGGATTTCTCATTACTAATTTTTTAGACATGGAGGAGTTGACTTATGATAGAAATGGGTTTATCACTTGGAATAATGCATCTTCATTCTAGGAATGATGGTTCTCATTTTATCCCTATCTTCTAAATCATTTTAAACTATCATCATCTTCTAACCAAAAAAATTGATAGTAAAATTAGGAAAAAGATCTTACTATATATATCACTAGGGGGTGGGTATTTCTTTTTATAGAATAAGGCAATATTTTGTTATGTGGCATTCCATTCTAGAAAGGTAATAAACATTTAGGCTACCCATCTAAGGGTCTAGTCCGGGCTCGTACTCACACTGATGTGGACACCTCCACCTCTTGATGGTCAGGGAGGGTTACTTAATTAGATGCCTGATTCATTCAAGTCTCTTCTAATTTTTTTATGATGTATCATTTTGAGACCTTGATATCAATGTTTAATTAGTTTTAGGATTAGGGTTCAATTTGGTTTGTACTGTTTGATTAGGTTTACATGCTTAGGTTTCAATTAGGACAAGAGTTAATAAATTGAATTAAGTTTTAAAGTTCTAAATTCGGTTTTAGATATAGAATTATAGTTAGAGCTTTTAGATTAAAAACCAACATTAATTCAAAAAAGTTAGGTTTGAATTTTGTTTTAAAGCGTTCAATATATTATTGAGTTCTAGTTTAGGGTGATTTGGTTTAGTCTTAAGGTCATCGTTTAACTTGGTTCAATCTTCTAGCCTGGTAATGGTTCAATTTGGTTAATGGTTGGGGAAAGGATTTTTAAGGTTAAATTCAAGGTTTCTACTCTTAAGTTGGGATATATAATTAGGTTTATGATCATGGTTAAAATTCAATTTGGTTTATAAGTATAATATTAATTAGTTAAGGGCCAGGGTTACCTTTCAATCTTAGGGTTTGACATTTATAAAATTAGTACTCAAGGTAAGATAGGAAAGTTATTTAATTATTTATATATTACCTGGTGTAGGTTTTAGCAAATTAAGATTACTTAGGTTAAGATGATAGTAAGGGTTATGATTAGAGTTAAATTCAATACAAATTGACATTATAGAACTAATCCTAAATGATGCCCAGCCAAGGGATCCAAAGAACTAATCAAAAGTTTTACCAAGCAAGCAATAACATACACACAATAATTTAGATTTATAAAAAACATAAGAGATTGCATTCCTTAATGAGTACATTTACATTTCATTTTTAAATAATTATAAACTACTAAAAGTAAAATAAATAACGTGTCCACATGAAAGTTCATATTAACTACTTTTGTTCAATCCATTTAAATAATTTATATACATTTGTTCCGAATGCCACTTGGCAAATTAATTCGGAATGTACAATCATCCACTGTACATGTCACAGGGTATGAAAGGCTGAAAGAATATACATTTATAAAATAGTTTACATCATCCATTTTCGATCCATGAAACAAAGTACAATACAATTTAAGTAAAATCATTTAAAATACTATAAGTTTTTTGTTTGGATCCCTTGGTCGGCTGTTATGTGATTAAGTATTTTATAATATGTTTAGGGTTTTATTTATATGGTTAGGTCAAGATTATAGTTTAAACAATAAATTT
This sequence comes from Cupressus sempervirens, assembly GCA_028749045.1. Taxonomy (NCBI): domain Eukaryota; kingdom Viridiplantae; phylum Streptophyta; class Pinopsida; order Cupressales; family Cupressaceae; genus Cupressus; species Cupressus sempervirens. The sequence continues at coordinate 1,000,150,455 of CM053787.1, forward strand.
AGGTCGAGGTTATAGTTAAAACAAGGTCGAGGTTATATGGTTTTAGGTCGAGGTTATATTTATTTGTAAAATTACATATTTAAACAATAAATTTACATCTAATCTAATCATTCAACATTGTAATAAATACATAAATTAAATACATTTCAAAACATCTAAAATAATAATTTTTTAAATAAACATTTACGAAACTATATTTTAATTAACAAATACAAAAATTTAAACATTTAAGTTCATTAACAATGTAAATTTACAATTTTACGTACATATGAAAAGTGAAAAAACAATAAATTAACATACATATTAAATTGAAAATTGAAAAAAAAAAGTAAAATAGTATAAAACATATTAAAATACCTGTGTATCAAAAACTAGCAGCAAGGGGGTAGTCGGTAGGGCTGAGAAACAGGCTCCCGTATGCGTCTCTAAGTGGGCTCCCATTTTTGAGGTCATGAAAATGACCTCTAAAATGCCAAAAAAGCGGTTTATAAAAGTTTTACAAATTGGGTAACCAATTTTTAAGCAATCGGATACCCGATTTTTAAGAAATTGGGTACTTGATTCTTAAAAAGGCGGGTGCCCAATAGTTAGGCGGCTTGAGCACCCAATCCTTTTTAAATATCGGGTACCCAATTCTTAAAATTCAGGTCAGGTGCCCGAAGCGTAATTTAAGAAATGGGTACCCAATTTTTGAAAAATTGGGTACCCGTTTTTGAGAAGTAAAATTCTGCGGATCTAACTTCCGCGGAATTGCGACCCAACTTCTTGCGGTCACCCACAAATATTACAAGTCTAAGGTTAATATTATAAATTTTAAATTTGTTTTAAATAGAAAATGATTATCATACTAAGCTTGGAGTTAATAATTGTTATTGGTCATTGATTAGGTATATCTAAATATGTGTTTTATTATAACTTTTTTCCTATTGACAATAAGGAATACACAATATAGCTATGAAATATTCAAGTTATAAAATCATGGAACTGTTCCTCAAACCAATTATCTTTCTACAATCATATACATAGATACAATTATCAAATACACAAGTTACATTGTACTATTACATTAGTATAAGAGATAATTTAATGTATTGTATATATAGATGAGATGATAATTATTAGTTTACATTATATATTTAAACAAAAATATTTTAGTATAGAAATTGATTGATGTGTCTCATAATCAACTCCAATCCTCTCATCAATTTTACTAAGCATTATCAATTGTATGCCATTCAATCTAACATATTTATGAAATGGTCAAAACTTTGATCTTTTAAGATTATTATTAAAGAAAGTTATTCTAAGAAAGAGAAATGTTTCATCATAGAATAAAAGAGAGATAAATGACCTATCTAAAGCATAAGAACCAAGAAAGAGGCATATGCACATGCACACACACATACACACATACACCAAAGAGATAAAAGAAATAAATAATAAATATAAAAAACAAAAATCAAGAAAGAGGTACACACAATAAGAAAAAATTGTTAAAAAGAGAAAATTTAATTCAAGACAAAAAAATAAATCTTTATATTAAAAAATATACATACAAATAAAGATTAATAAGAAATGTGCTAAAGATTATAGATTTACTGAAAAACATCTTCACTCTGATCTTCAAATAGCTGAGAATGATGTGCAGGCTGATCCCTCCAATCATGTTCTATTAAATCAGCTTTTTGCGGTCAAGGATGCCCTAAGTAAACACCAAAAAACCAAAATTCAAGGTGCTAGAATTAGATCCAGGGTTAATTGGCTCCAGCAACGGGATCATGGGTTTAAGTTTTTCTTTAATCTTCTAAAACATAAGCAGATCAAAGAATCTATTGATAAACTTGTTATTGACAATCAGGAAGTTTCTGATCCTAAAAGCATCTCAGTGGCCTTTGCTGAGTATTATAGTAAACTTTTCTCATCTGAGGACTCTATGATGGCAGATGATCTTAGAGTCAAATGCATACGTCGTATTCCTTTTAAGCTAGATGCTAATGATGTTTCTGCTCTCTCTAAACCTATATCTATTGATGAGATCAAAAATGCTATTAGAGCCCTTAAGGATGACAAGGCTCCCGGACCTGATGGGCTTCCTATTGAGTTTTATAAGGCTAACATTAATTAGATCGGTAAGGATTTGTATGATCTGTATAATGAGGCCTTATGTGTTGGTTCCCTTAGTCCCGAAATCAACAGGGGCATTGTTAAACTCCTCCCCAAAGATGGGGATAAATCTCTTATCAAGAATTGGAGACCCATAACTCTTCTTAATGTTTCTTATAAAATTTTAGCGAAAGCTTTAGCTACTAGATTGACTCACATTCTCCCTAAATTTGTTAGCAATACTCAAACTGGTTTTATTAAAGGTAGATACATCCTTGAGAATTTGATTACCGCTTGGGAAGCCATGGATTAGGCCAAGTTTTCTCACCAGAATGTTGCCCTTCTCCTCCTAGACTTTGAGAAAGCTTATGATAGAATTGAGTGGAAATTTATTATTATGATGTTACAGTCTTTTGGTTTTCCTCCCTATTTCTATAATGCTATTCAAACTTTGCTGAAAGATGCTTGTTCTCAAATTGAGATCAATGGCTCTCTCTCTAACCCTTTTCATCTTGGTAGTTCCATCAAATAGGGATGTCCCTTGGCTCCTGCTTTGTTTGTCATTGCTGCTGAAGCTTTATATTATATTCTTAGAGATAACACCCTTTCCCCAGAAGTTAGAGGATTATACCTTCCTAATAATGATGAGCTTATTAATAGTCATTTTGCTGATGATACCGCTCTATTTTTTGAACTTACTAAAAACAATCTTAAGCATCTTCAAATCAAGTTGGATCTATTTTGTAGTATTTTGGTGCACACATCTCTTATTCCAAGACTATGTGCCTGGGATGGGATGATCACCCCCCTTATTGGTTCTCTCAATACATGTATCAATGGGGAGGCCCTAATAAAGTTGTCAAGTATCTTGGTATACCCTACTCTGTTGATCCTTCTCTTAAGGACATGTGGGCCTGGATTAAGGCTAAGATTGTGAACAAACTTAACAAATGGCACCATAGATCTTTATCTCTAGCTGGGAGAATTCAAGTTTGTCAAAAGCTTTTGTCTTCGTATACTATTTATTACTCCTCTACTTGGATGTTCAATAATTATCAAATTTTTGAAATTCAAAAACTTATAAAGATGTTTCTCTGATCTGATGGCAAAGGTTAAAAAAAAATTCATGCGGTTAAATGGAATTGGTGTCATGCTGATAAGACCTTGGGAGGGCTAGGATTAATTGATCTTAGGTTACAAGGTATAGCTCTTTCTGCCAAATGGATTTTTCAATCTATGGAGGGTGATAGTCCTTGGAAGGTTCTTGTTAGACACAACATTGAGAGATGTTTTCCCAAGCAAGCTAGATCCTAGAAAAATCTCCCTTTATGTGACCTTATTATTGGTAAGTTCGCAGTTATGGTCCAAGGGGCACCCATTTTCAAATCCATCTAGCGAGCTTGGGAGCATGTTCAAAAATTTATCACCAATAAGGATTTTTATAATGATAGTCACCTTCATGGAGAGAGATCCATCTAGTGGAATCTGAGCCTGAATAACAAACCCCTAGCCCTCTACTAGGGGTGTTCTGCCAAGTCCTAGGCTAAAGTTGGTATTACTCAATTTGTTGATATCTTTGAACATGATTTTCTTATTCCTTGGGAAGATCTCAAGATTAAATTTAATTTACCTCAGTCTCAGAAGAAAACTTAAAATTTAATTTCTCAAGCTACTAAGGATATTCCTTCTCTTTGTCATGTGGACTCTTATAGATACATTAAATGTAAGTGGCCAGATGGAATTGTTTTAGATAAGCTTAAAGCTAAGAATATTTATAAGGTTATTTCCTATAATGAGGATATTATTTCCCATGTCAATAAACTCTGGTATTGTTCTTTTGATATTAAAGTTTGGAATAAGTTGTTGAATTCTATTTGGAAAGGTCCTAATGAGCCAAAAATTCGATGTTTTAAATGGTTGTTGTTAATTGATAGACTTCCTATTAGAAGAGATAATCAGCATTTTGATATTTGTAATATTTGCAAGTTACTTGAAATAGGTAGACATATCTTATTTGATTTCTTTTTTCCTAAAGAAATTTGGAATTTATTTGGTATTTACTATCCCATTAGTTTGAGCATCATTGAAATTGTTATTGGTCACATTAATGGGATTAGCAAGGATGCTAATTTTTTTTGGAATATGTTGTCATCTAACATTCTTTGGCAAATTTGGAAATGCAGGAATGAGGAAAAGTACCAAGGTAAGCCAAGGATTCTTTCTGAGTCTATTCGAAAACTCACACATTTTAAAATCTTCTTGTAGGTGCAAACCACCATGATAATTGAAAAGGACAAAGTAAGAAGATTCCTTAAAGATGGGCAAGCTACTTCCTTTGTTCATAAACTTAAGCATGGCTATCAGTGGCAAAGGACTATGGATAATCTGTGGATGTTTGAGCACACGTGTTGGAAGCTGAACCAAGCTATTAAAAGGAATCATAACACCAAGAAGGAGGAAATCTTTATGTTGTCCCAGTTTCAAGAACAGAAGAGTATTGTTTGGATGGAAGGCCCACTTGGTTGGACCACTTGGGTAGATCTATACTGTGATATCTTGTACTAGCCTTGTGCTATTCAGTTTTAGTTGTATTTGATGTTTTCTAGCTTTTCTTTTGCTACTGTGGTTCCAGTTTGAGGCTATGCCTCTATTGTGATATTCGAAGAATTGTGTAGCTTCTTTTTGATCTCTCTATATCTAATAGAAAAAAGATTAATAAGAAAAAAATCAACATTCTTAAAATAAAGAATCGATACATGAGAGACCAAAAAAATAACAAACTAAAAGAAAAAAAATTTAATTAAAATTTTTTATTTAAAAAAAAATACTAAATAGAAAATGAAAATGCATACATCAATTCAAATTTTAAAAAATAAAATAATTATAACAAAAATAAATTCAAAGACAAAGAAAAAATTAATAAGTAAAAAAATAAATTATAATTGTATATACATAAATGAAAAAATATATATGGAGAGAGAGTATGTATTCCTACATATAAAGAAAAAGTTAAGAGAAAATATATAAATAATATGTTTACATTCATCATAATGCATCATCTCACAAGAATAGTTTTTTTATGGATCAAGTGGTTTCACAAATTTTGAAAGGATTGATATTCAAAGAATTTATTTCACTTGGTATGACATCCCTAGACATAGTTTTAAATCTTATTATTATATTTACATACTTCTTGCATTTGGTTGATTAGAAAACCACTTCTTTGTAGGGTGTATTTTTTTCTCAATTTAGATTTTTTCAAACCTTTATATTTTTAACACTTGTCTCACCCTTAAGATTATTGTGTCTCCTTTTCCAACTTTTGCTTAATATGATCAAGGTGACATTTTTATGCTCTAAAGATGCATCTTTACCCACAATTCCTATTTAAGGCTTATTTCAAGGTGACATTTTTATGCTCTAAAGATGCATCGATGGGATCAAGGTGACATTTTTATGCTCTAAAGATACATGAGAGCTCAGATCTAACATCACAAAAGATGACATCAAAAATGTGTCTCTTGAACATCAGAAAATATGAGATTGAAGTTGTGTGTCAAACGAATTTAGTGGAATAGATACCCCTCAATTGTTAGCTCTAACCAAAGACATTCAAACTATAATTGAATATGACTAGATAAATCTTATTTAGATATATAACACTCCATTAATTAAAAGACATTAAATCGATTAAATTTATTTAAATAATTAAAATATACATATCACTATATCTAACTCAAGAACTCCAGAATTGAATCCTATTAAACATTTTGAAGCTGATTAACATTTCATCTCGCCAAGAACCTAGTTGTTTAGCAAAACAACGTACGTAACAAGCCAAACATATATATAGTAGACAACAATAAGCAAGAGCTCTTAAGCATCTACTCCACTAGTTTTGTGTTAGTGGACCAGACTGCTTTAAGTCGACTGTTCTGACTCCGGTACACAACCAAATCACCATCGTCCTCCACAACCAACGAACTAAACTTGACACACATGCTCCCACACCCTTGATTAGTAGCCCACACTGGATTATACACGTTCCCATCATATATCACCAAGTTCCCATCACTCTGCAGACGCAAAAAACAAGTGTTCCCAATCCCACCGGTATTGCTGCTCCACATCCTCCGATTTCTCAGCGTATCACTCAATACAAGATTACAATCCCTCTGCATTGCCACCTTCACTCTCTTGTTCGCAGATGTCAAATACTCCCCCGCCTTCAGAACGTCCCACACGCCATAGTCATGGCTCAGCAGCACAAGAGGCGAGACTGGGCAGTGTAGAAAACCAGTCTTCTCAACAGGCGAATACCTCGACACCATTGACAGAGATTCCGAAGCTCTGGCCCTCAGTAAACTAGGATATTCATGGCTCGTGCTTAATGAAGCTTCACTGAGTGTATTATCACTAGTGTCACTTTCATTCAAATGAGTCATGGTGATCATCCGGAGTGAAGGGAGGGGGAGTTTGGCCTCTTTATAATCATGAAGAAGGTAGTAATCGAGCCAGGCGTAGCCATTTGAAACGGCGGCCCAAGAGCAGCCATGAAGTAGAAAGGGCCTCAGATAGGGAACAGTTGTTCTGAAGTCCTCAAAGACTAGATCGCCCGTAGCGCTTTCCCAGGTACCGACTGTGCAGTACTTGGTCAAACGAACGTATCTGAAAGCAACTCGCTTGCCATTCACTTGCTCAACTCTCGCAAATGCGAATCCGCTGTCATACCATTTTGAGGAATTGAATCCATTGTGGTATGACAAGAGATTGTTGAGGGCAACTAGGGCGTCCGCGCCTTCTTCTACTGAGAGGGCATGCTTTGGACCTGATGTGGTGAAGAGTGCAAATGCGGATTGGGTATAAGAAAGGAAAAGAATGAAAACAAGAGGGAGGGACTGATAAACTAGAAATGGTTTGCTCGCCATTGCAGTACTAGAGATCTAGAGAATGAGAAAGTGCTGATCAGTGTAGATCGAAGATGGTGAGAGTTCAGACATGAAAACTTGTTTATATAGAGCATGGATGGATCGGGAGAGAAAAGGGACATGAATTATGCAAAGCTTACACGCGATGCTCGTGAGAGATGTACAGTTGAGCGCACTAGGCTGGATGGATATTTGTGTCATGATGGTGTAATTTTAATGATGTGGATGTGGGTCTCAGCTCCCACCTGGAAGACAAGAAGAATTTGAATGTCAGAGAGATGTGAACCCCCGTATCTCGTGCTTCTCGTGGTAACAAAAGTGGATTCCATGAAGAGGTTGTAATGGAACACGGTTTCAATTGCAGGCGTCGACATTCCTTACGGGCAAACGACGATTTTATGTTTCTTATGAAAGAGTTTTTGACAAAGGAGAGATTGGAAATTTCTATCTATTCTTTTTTAATATTTAATTTGGAAGTTTGTAACTGCTCCCAATTCTTTTTTATTGACAGGAATCTTGGCATATTCTCGTACTGGGCATTTGTGTTGCCATTGTATAGAACGCCTCTCGGCGTAATTAAAAAAGAATTCTCGAAATAATAGCTGGCTGAAATAATAGGAAGCTAAATGGAGGCCGAAATAATAGGCTCGAAAAAGTAGGGCCCGAAAAAGTAGGACCCGAAAAAATAGGGGCGAAATAATTTCAATATGATTTTTTTTTTGTTAAATATAATTTTGCATGCACATTCATGCTTTTTTTTTGCGGGGAGTGGGGGAATTTGAAACAAATTTGTGGAATGTGAAGAGACGTCTGTTGGGGGATATGAGGAGCCTCTCAGAAGTTATAAAACCAAGGCTCCTCATTTCATTTTCATTTTATGTTTTTGCAGGAAGGAAGAGGTGGAGGTTATTGGAGGATTAGATTGGAGTTTTTGAATAGGAGTAAATTGAAGTTTTGGAGTAACATTTTTGAAGGTGAGATTTCTATTTTTTATTTACATTTTCATTTAGATTTAGATGTAGAAGTAAATTGAAATTCAAAATTAGTTATAATATTCTATTTTGATTTATATTTCAATTTTAATTAATTTCATTTAGATTTAGAATTCTGTTCATATGACCAAAATTGAGGCCACTGGAGGACCTGTGCAGAGTTTTTCGTGGAGATAAGCATGTGGGTACTGAATCAAGGCACATTAGGCCTCTTGGAGATGTAATTGCGGTGACTTCCATGGCTTTTTGAATCGAATAGGGCAATCTAAACAATCTCAGATCTGAAATTCTTTTTTTCCTTTTCAGCCGAAGACAAAACAAAGATTGCTTGCAAGAAATTTTGCAGAGTTTAAGATTTGATTGCTTATGGCCGACTATTCTTGGTAACTGATATTTCTATTATATATTCCCGTGCCCAGCACGGGAAGTTTTAATCTATACAATTTATTTTGTGCATTTAGTGCACAAACTAAAGAATGCATATGCAATCAATTTTTTTTTATCAATCTTTATGATAGCTTTTTTTTTTAAATAGAAAATAGAAATTATTCTTTTATGTATGTAGAAAAAAATTAGAAAGATTTTATGTATGTAAAAAATTAAAAGAATTCTATATACATCTAGATTTATTAAAAAGAATTCTATTTACATCTAGATATTTTGATTGAAATAACCATAATGTAAAAACAAAATATAAAATAGAAATGTTAATATATGTATGTAGAAAAAATTAGAAAGCTTGCATGCATCTAAAAAAATTCTATTTACATCTAGATTTTTTTAGAATGGAAAAAAATGGATAATAGAAATATCAGTTGCATGTTTGTAGAAATAAATTAGAAAAACATGTATTTAGAAATTAAAAAGATTCTATATGTGTCTAATTTTTAGATTTTACTTTATTCTAAACTAATTATTGATGGATATATATTTTTAAAATATTTATGTAGTTTAAAGTTTAGATTTTAAATAATTTGTATGCAAATAGGAAAAAGAATAAATATTTTATATATATGTAGATTAATTTCTATTTTTAAAATTTACAAGTAAATGAGTACTTTATTCATTTAAAGTAAACAAGTTTTTAAGTAATATATTTTTATTTTAGAAATATATTAATCATAATGTTCATTTATTATTACTTATTTAATATACTTACTCTCAAATCTAAGACAATAGAAATGATATTTTATTAACTTTGAAATAGGGAAGTGTTAAGCAAGTTTGTTTACAAAAATACCAAAAATATATTTGGTCTTTGATCAAATTGGAGTTAATATTAGAAATATAAATATGATCATTAACAATTAAGCTAAATTCAGTTCAAAACAATAATGTTATTTAAATTTAAATAAATTTTTTTGAAAAGAATTCTATTTACATCTACATATTTTGATTGAAATAACCATAATGTAAAAAAAAAATATAAAATAGAAATGTTAATATATGTATGTAGAAAAAATTAGAAAGATTGCATGCATCTAAAAAAATTCTATTTACATCTAAATTTTTTTAGAATGGAAAAAAATGGATAATAGAAATATCAGTTGCATGTTTGTAGAAATAAATTAGAAAAACATGTATATAGAAATTAAAAAGATTCTATATGTGTCTAATTTTTAGATTTTACTTTATTCTAAACTATTTATTGATGGATATATATTTTAAAAATATTTATGTAGTTTAAAGTTTAGATTTTAATTAATTTGTATACAAATAGGAAAAAGAATAAATATTTTATATATATGTAGATTAATTTCTATTTTTAAAATTTACAAGTAAATGAGTACTTTATTCATTTAAAGTAAACAAGTTTTTAAGTAATATATTTTTATTTTAGAAATATATTAATCATAATGTTCATTTATTATTACTTATTTAATATACTTACTCTCAAATCTAAGACAATAGAAATGATATTTTATTAACTTTGAAATAGGGAAGTGTTAAGCAAGTTCGTTTACAAAAATACCAAAAATATATTTGGTCTTTGATCAAATTGGAGTTAATATTAGAAATATAAATATGATCATTAACAATTAAGCTAAATTCAATTCAAAACAATAATATTATTTAAATTTAAATAAAATAAGCCATGTTTACTTTGAAACATCAAACAACTAATTAACTAATACAATAATTAAAATAAATGAATCTATTATGACATAGAAAAATATTTTCGAAGTATAATTTCTTTGTTTTTGAATCAATATGAGTTTTTTTTTCTACTTGAAAAGATAAACCATCCTAATTGTCATCCTTAGTTAACCCTAACAACAACCCCTACCTTAGCCCTAGCCCCAACAATGATGTACAATATAACTATAATCCAACATTAAACTATAATTATAGCACTAAAACATATCCCTATTGATATAATGAAAATCTCAGTCCAAACCATAATCTAAACCAAAAACCTACACACTAATATTGGTTATAGTCCTAACCCTAAAATCTAACCCTTAACCATAATGTAAAAAAAAACTCCAAAATATTGATCAAAATCCTAAACCTACCTATATGGATAACCATGATATTAAACTCTAAATCCAGTCCCAAGATCCTAACCATGGTGTAAACCTATAACCGAACTCTTAAAAAATTTACTAATCCCTTATCCTAATCACATTCCCAACTTTAAACTTGAACCATAAACCATAGTTGTAACCATAATCATAAACTTACACAAAACCCTAACCCTAAAGGTACAATCATAAAATTAATCATAGCTTAGACCCTAATCCTAGCACAAACCACAATCATGACCAAATATAAATCTTCACCTTACCCCTAATCATAATTTCAATGTTAACCCTAACATTAGTTTCAATGCTACCATGATATGAACCCTAATATAGACTTCACCTTGATCCTTACCCTAATCTTAAGTCTAATTAAACCCTGACTAAAACCTAATCTAAATGATATATCTAACTATAATCCTAACTGTAATTATCATACAACCCAATGCTAACCCTCATGTATATTTAATCCCTAATCTTAACTCTAAATATTCTATAAACTCTAGAATTGACCTTGATTCTAACCATAACCCTAAAATCTAAATTGTAACCATAGCACGAAAGGTGGGGACCCCCGGTACATGGCACAATTATGGGTCTTGGAGCCTTGCGAAAGCACTACAGAGTGAGGAAATTTCATAAAGGTGACATGTAGTAGCATGATGCAATTTTGGGCTTTAGAGCATTGCAGAAACAATGCAGCTTAAGGAGGCGCTAGAATGGAGACTCATGGAAAGAAGAGGAAAGACATTCATGTCGCTGGCAAAAAACTATGAAAAGAGATAACATGATGTCTTAACCTCCCACAAAAAATGCAAGGTTGATCCCAAGGGGGAATTTGGTTTCCCCAAAAATGAATGATGGTCATCGATGAAGGTCTTCCTCTCGAAATAGATGACATAGATGCATCGTGAATCCTCACCAATGAAGGATTAAGTCGCAACCGTCGATGTACATTCTCCCCTAAAAAAGGATGACTGAGATGCAACGAGGAAACTCCTCCCAATGAAGGATTAAGTCACATTTGTCGATCAAGATTGGCTTTATTTCCAATGGATGACTAAGATGTAGTGAAGAGATTCCTCCCAACAAACGAAGCAGATAGCACAAAAGGTGTGAACCCCCTCCATGTGGCACAATTTTGGGTCTTAAAGACTCATGAAAGCATTGTGGAGTGAGGAAATGTTGGAAAGGCAATGCGTGGTAGCATGATGCAATTTTGGGCTTCAGAGAATTGAAGAAACAATGTAGCATGACGATGCATCAGAATGGAGATGCATGGCAGCATCTTGTGCAATTCTAGGCTTTAGAGTGTTTCGAAGACACTAGCATATAAAGAAACGTTAGAATGGGAATGCATGGCAACATCTTGCACTTTTGGGAAGATGGGAAGATAGCTCGCGAAGAAATAAGAGTTATCGAATCTCGCAGCATGAATCAACCCGACCAAGAAAAAATGATCCAGCGTGCTCAATGAAGAAATCGAGCCAACACAAAATGTTAGCCGCCAACTTTAGCGATGTTAACCCTCTGCAAAGAACCTATCCCATTTAAGGTCTCTCAGATCAGACATCAGTGATGGGTTGAATAGGGGGAAAAAATAGCACACAATGCCCTCCTAAATGAAATTCTAAATGTAACACTAATAACCACAGTCCTACTTCTTTCCCTAACCTTATCCATGAGCGTGGGAATATACATATTATTATATAGGGCACCTTATATAATAATAAATATAATCTAAAATCCCAACCCTTACTCCCCTCCTAACTATAACTGTGACCATAAGAAAACTTCTAAATATAACCCTTCCTCTAACTCTAACCCTAACCCTAACCCTAACTATAATTGTAACCCTATCCCTACCACTAACTGTAACCCTGAATCTAACTCTACCATAATTGGACTTTAACCCTAACTATAACTATAACCCTAAACCTAACTCTAACCTTAACCGTAACCATAACCGTAACCCAAAACCTAACCCTAATCGTAGCTAGGATTCTAATACTCTGTCTACCCCTAACTCAAACTATAGCCCTAACTATACCTCAAACTCTAATTGTAACTCATATTCTAACCCTAAACCTAACCCTAACCTTGACCCTAACCCTAACCCTAACCCTAAGCCTAACCCTTTGTCTACCCCTATCTCTAACCCTAACCCTAACCCTAACCCTACCCCTAACTCTAACCCTAAATCTAACTCTTTCTGTAAATCTAACTCTACCATAGTTAGACTCTAACCCTAACCCTAACTTTAATCCTGACTGAAACCCTAACTCTAACCTTAACCCTGACTCAATCCCCTTACCCTAACCTTAACATTGATATAACTCTCTCTATATATAACCCTAACTCTAAATATAAACCTAACCCTAACCCTAAATCTAACTCTAACCCTAACTGTAAGCGTAACCCTACCCCTATCCATAACTCTAACTGTAAATCTAACTCTACCGTAATTGGATTTTAATTTTAACCCTAACCCTAACTCTAACCCTAACCTTGACTCAAAACTCTAACCCTAACCCTAACTCTAACATTAACCCAACTGTAAAATTAACTCTATTGGTAACTCAAACCCTAAAACTAACCCTAATTCTAACCCTAACTCTAACTCTAGCTCTAGCTCTAACCCTAACTCTAACCATAACTCAAACTCAAACCCTAAACCTAACCCTAATCCTAACCCAAATTATAATGCTGTCTACCCCTAACTCAAACTATAACCCTAACCCTAACTCAAACTCTAACCCTAACTCATACTCTAACCCTAAACCTGACCCTAGTTCTAACCCTAACCTAGAACCTTACCCTAACCCTAACCCTAACCCTATCTATAACCCTAATCCTAACCCTAACTTTAATCCTAATCTTAACCCTAATTCTAATCCTATCTATAACCCTAATCCTAACCCTAACTCTAACCATAAATCTAACTCTACCATAATTAGAATCTAACCCTAACCCTAACCTTAACCCTAACTCAAACCCTTACCCTAACTTTCTCCCTAACCATATATCTACGTATGACTATAACATTTTACATTACAATATCCCAAAAATAAAATATATATTTTTATCTAAATTAAACTCCTTATATTAAATTTAAAATAATATTTGACTCAAACCTTAACCGTAACCCTAACCTTAACCATGAGCATTAGTCTAACCCTAACCTTAACCATAAACATAACTCTACACCTAACTCTAACCCTAATTCTAACTCTACCATAATTGGACTCTAATCCTATCCCTAACCCTAACTATAAGCATAACTCTAACCCTAGCCTTAACCATGAGCATAACTCTAATGTTAGCCTTACTATAACCCTAACACTAACCCTAATCATAACCATAACCATAACTCTAACCCTAACCTTAACCATGACCATAACATTAACCCTAACCTTAACCATAAACATAACTCTAATCTAAACCATAACCATAACTCTAACAATAACCATAACCATAACTCTATCCCTAACCTTAACCATAGCTCAAACCCTAACCCTAACTCCAACCCTAACTCTAATGCTAACCCTAACCCTAATTCTATCCCTAAGGTTAACATTAACTATAATGGTAACTTTGTCCCTAACCATATATCTATGTATGACTATAACATTTTACATTACAATATCCCAAAAATAAAAAATATATTTTTAATCTATATTAAACTCCTTATATTAAATTTTTAAAAATATTTTGAAGCATAATTTTATACTAACTTCATACAACTCTAATTAAAAATTAATTAACAATTTTATAGTAGCCTTATCAAAATAAAAAATAGAAAGTAAATATTTTTCCTATTGCGCCGCGACTGCCACTAGCTATATATACCTCTATATATATTACGCCGTGAGTAATCGTTCTCGAGGCGCCTATTTTTATTTTCATTAATCCCAACTTCGATTAAAATAACTTTGGGATTAAATAAAAATAGGTGCCTCGAGAACGATTACTCTCGGCGTAATATATATAGAGGTATATATAGCTAGTTAATGATAATAGAATATTATTATAGAATATTTTCTTAACATATCTTTATATCAATGGATCTTTTGTTTAATGGTGAAGTTGAATAATTTTAAATGAGTCTATGAGGAAAAAGTATAGAACTTTGACATCATAAGGAATGTCATGTTCAAAACAGATTTTAGTAGAATGATCATTCCTCATTTTTTATATTCGGCCAAAAAAAAATTGTAGCTTCAACAATAATTTTTTAATTTTTTTAAAATTAAAAAGTTTTATAAATTAGAATAAAGTTTCTATTTAGTTTTATAAATATAATCAACCATAATAAAATAGTTTTTAATATATTTTTAGTTAAAATATTTATATATTATATACAAGAGCCTACATCACAATGACAACCTATAAACACATAATAATAATAATAATAACAGTTAATTTTAACAAATAATAATAATTAATCTAAACTCCAATCTCTTAGCTATCAAAAAAATGTTATAAATTATTTACAAAATTATTATTTTTATTGCATTATTTTATGAATTTTATTTTATATATTAATTCTTAACAATATAATAATTTTAAATATATTTTTATTCATACTTTTAAATGGTGTATTAATTAGTTTTTACATAACAAGATTATATTATTGTATTTTCTTAATAAATATTTATTTATTATTTTTCCTAATTTAAAACTAAATTGCAACATATGTTAAAAAAAGGTATGGTGCTATTCAAGAAACTATGTCAAAATTTTTTTTGTTAACATACGTTTTTAACATTTAAAGTTTTTGATAATAAATTATATTTTAAAGAAAAATATTTTATATTTTTAATGCAAGTATGTTAATCCTCATAGTTGAAATGATTTAGAAAATAAAATGATATTTTGCACTACCTTTCAAATTATAAGTTTAATAAAGATTGTCTATAGTTGTCTTTCCATCTATCTATAGTTTAGGTACATTGAGCCAATAATCATATATGATCTTTGATGGTCTGAAACTATTTGGTGTTTTATTCTTCAGCTGAAGTTGGCTCACTTTACTAGGTGCATGCTTCATGAAGTTTCTTGTTTTGGTTGAAGATCTATCCATTCAAACATTCTAGATTCTTATCATACTTTTTGTGAGCATCAATAGATTCTCAAACAACTTTTTAATTTTGTAGATTACAACTAGAAGCATTTGGGTTTATATTATTGTAAGATCTTTTAGACTTTAACCTTATTTTTCTTGGTATATATAATGCTTTTATAGGAACTGGCTTTACATTCCCTTCAAGTATAACTAGATTTGATATGTTTTCAGAGTGGATATTCATTTACCATTTACAAAATTGGAAAAGTTATAGCAACATTTCATTAATTTTATGACTAGCTCAAATATTTTATCATAAATTAGAAAATATAAACAATTTATATTTTATTTGTTGTAAAAGATCATACTAATTGAAAATTTATTGTTGTTTACCTCTCACTAATTTCTACTTCGCCGCCATCTTCTTTTGATAGGAATATAAATTCTCATTCTGAAAGAAAAAATTTAATTAACTCTTTTTATTTCTCCTATACCTATATAGTATAGACTAAAAATATAATATTATTAATAATTGATGACACTTTTCTTTGTTGTTTTAGATCTTGGTAATATAAAAGAAACTAATAGAAACCTTCTCATCTTGTTTGTGAGCTCTAACTATTAAATCTTCATTTGAATTTTTATATATTATTATTTTAATAACTTCAATTTTTTTAATAAATAATTTCTTTGAAAAATTAAAGTCGAGATCATCGTGCAAGACCTTCAATTTCAAAAATGCACCAGCCTTAAGAATGAAATTTTCCCATCAATATTTTTAAAAATCCTATAAATAATAATATGTTATTAATTAAAGATTTTATGATTATAAAATTTCGGAGCGATGGGTTGATCAAAATAAAAATTGGAGTGTAAAATTTATGTAAGATAAAATCGAACTTATAGACTCTTCCGGCAGTCAACGTCTATACAGCCACGAAAATGCACTTCCTTACGAAGGAGAAGACTTAGAATTTTTTTTTAAAAGTTGGAAAAAACAATGTAAAGGGCGTGCATTTTCGCGGGCCTTCCGGCAAGCGTGCTTAAGAAAAGGCGAGCATGCGACGCGCCGAAGAAGATTTTCAAATCTGGGGGAAAAGACGTAAAAAAGAGACGACGGGCTAAGGGGTATTTTATGTTTTTCCTGGACTGTTTAATATTGACTGGGGAAATTACGGAAAGCATTTGGGTGGAATAAAATAAAATGATGCCGTCTATCTGTCCACAAGAATAATGCGTTTTACACGACATGATTACACAACATTATTTCACCATCCGTGTTAGCACTCGGCAGGCCCTTGGACTGAACTCTGAGGAAACAGGCCGGCTCGAGCTTATCCACATTGCACATGCTGCTATCATTGTCACCGTCACCATCACTAATCACTAATCACATCTGTGTTGTCTAGCGGTCATTACATGAGTGAATCCCACGAGCATTGCGTGTGAATAGATTAAGATTTCATTCAGTCTCTGGCTCTCCCTGCTCGAGCTATATAAAGAAGCCATTGGAGCAGCTTGAAACTCACATCATCTTCTTCTTCTTCATCTTGAAGACTTTTATAACTTGGCAATTGCAATGGCTGCTTATAGTTTGTATGTTCTGGGTGCCATGCTCCTCTTAGCCGCTGCTCAGCCTTCCTTTGCACTGTTCGAGACATCGTCTGGCCCGGGCCAAGATATAACAGCGGAAGAGGGCGCTGCAGTTTACGTAGCGCTGAACAATCTGCTGGCGACTTTCAACGGCTTCGACACCTCAAAATGGTTCAACAGCGGCTTCGCCTACGCAAACGTGCAGAACATCAATGGCAAGAGAATCGCCATCAGATATGCGCGATGGACCCAGCTGTGCACTGTCGGCACGTGGGAAAACGCCATTGGAAGCTTAGTGCTCGAAGACTTCAGAACGACGGTGACATATCTGAGGCCTTACTTGCTGCAAGGCTACTCCTGGGCCGCCGTGTCCAATGGCTACGCGTGGGTGGACTACTATCTCCTTGACAAGAGCGAAGCCACCCTGCAGCTGCCTTCTTTCAATGCAACTCATCCGTTTGCTGCTGCTGATGCTGAACACGAGTTTAGCACAGCTGCTGAAATCCATGGGGAATATATTCTTTCTTCTTATTCTGCTTCCGCAGCAACTTCTCATATGTCAACCCTGACGAGATATTCCCCAGTGGAGAAGACTGGGTTTCTGCACTGCCCGGTCTCGCCTCTTGTGTTGCTGAGCCACAACAGCGGCGTGTGGGACGTGCTGAAGGCCGGGGAGTACTTGACGTCCGCCAACAAGAGATTCCGACTGACAATGAAGAGGGACTGTAATCTGGTGTTGAGCGATGAGAAGAAGAGTGAAGTGCTGTGGAGCAGCAAGAGTGGAGGGAGCGGGAGCAAGTGTTATCTCCGCCTGCAGTCGGATGCGAACTTGGTGATATACAAGGGCGAGGGAGAGGGCGCGGTGTGGGCGATCAATCAGGGCTGCGGACGTGGGTGTGTGAAGTTTAGCTCTCTGGTAATCGAGGATGATGGTAATCTGGTGTTGTACCGCAGTCAAAATGGGAAGCTGAACCGAATGTGGGAGACAAACACCAAGGCCTAAATGCTCATGATCCTCCTCTCCCACACCTGGGTGCTCTCTCCGTCTCTGTCTCTGTCTGTCTTGTGTGTGTCATATTTATAAGTTGCGTGTAATTTCTTTCTCTCTCTACTGGACTCCGACTGTGCGGTCATCTATATGTATGTATTCTCTCTCCATCCATCCTTTGTCTGCAATCACATGCAGCTACTTCTCCATCTTTCCAGCATATCATATCTATATAATATTATGTTTCCTAGTGCATGCTTTTGGTCCTGAAGAAATGTTCTATATGTTTTGTTGAAACAATATCTCTTTATAGCTGTTTCTAGATTGGTCTAATTTTTTGTTTTTTTTTTATATAGACTAATGTGCGGTGTGTGTTTTTTTCTCATTTCTACTAGCATGTAAGTTTTAGAAGGAGGATGCAATGCCTCTCTTTGTCACAGAAATAACTTGTTTGAGAATTTATCTCTCTTAATTAAGAATGAATATTCTATTATACACTCATTATAATATTATATTAGTTATTATTATTCTTAAATATAATATCTTGATACAATCCACATCTCACTACTACTATTACCATCTATCTATTATTATTCTTAAACAAAAATATCTTAATACAATTCACATTTCATTACTATTATTAGTATCAATCTATTATGATAAATAAATTGATATTTCTTCATATATACATTTTCCTTGGTAAGAATATGTATCTCTTGATTAAGTTATATGTTATCGCACCCCAAAAGCCAAATTTTCTTGTGCAATGATCTTCATCCAAGTGATAGCTAGTATTTTAAGTAAACATGAATGACTTCAAGATAGACTTTGAGAAGTTGATGGTCTATTGAAAGGCATGTGTATGCAGTTTGAAAAGGTCTATAAGGATGATTATGGAGGAACTGATTTGAATTTGCCTTGGGCGGCTCTTACAAATAAGCATAAATTCCATTATTAATAAAAGGAAGCTAAAATGTGGAATGATGTTTCAAAATGCTAATCTAAAAAGAGAGGTGATGCCAAAATTCCTCACAAACTATTACAAACTAGATAAACACATACAAAAAATAGGTTTAAATAGATATTTAACACATAATACTAGATATATGTGGGAAAACTCTTTTGAGAAAAAAACTACCACTCCAAAGATAGACCTAATTGTATTATCAAAAAAATAGTTACAATACAATTTCAAGAGCTAACACTTTCTAAGAGTATCAACTATAATACCCAAAATAATTATGATAACATAACAATGCTCTCTCTCTCTCTCTCTCTCTCTCTCACACACACACACACACACACACACACACACACACACACACACACACACACACACACACAAACTCAAAATTCTCTTCAGCAACACATTATATTTATAGAGTTGCATTCGATGTATTTGTAACTAATTTTAGAAACTTTCTTAGTGTACAACTTTTGCATAAGACCATGCATGAGTCTTTGTATCACATGTTAGGCTCTAAGGCCTATAGAACCAACACACCATCTAAATTTCTCAATGCTCACTAGCTTTGTTAATGCATCTATAACATTATCCAAAGTCAAGACTTTTTCAAATTTCACCCTTCCATCAACTTCACCATATCATGAACAAAATGATATTGTATTGTTAGCATCAATGTTGATTGTATTCCTTTGGGGGAGTCTCTTAAACATTGGAGAGTATTGGCATGTTGCATTCATGATTGTGTTTTCATTGATGTCAACATAGTAGTAATTCTATGAAGATTAGTAGAGTAGCAGATAGAGATCAAGGCCATAAGGAAATAGGTTTAATGTATTGGCAATGTGCGGTTAAGGACATGTTCCACACTGTGAACTAATGATAAGGTTCAATGTGCATAAAGTAAGTCGAAGGCATACAAAAGATATCCATGTTTTACAGTGAGCAGTATAGAGACAAATTACCTAAGAAGCGATTTCTTGTAATTACATTATATTGTCTAATAGAGATATAATCTAGAGATGCGCAATTAGTTGAAGATAGTCTAATGGTGATGTCAACAAATGTGCAAGCCCTAGTGTCACACATGTGAGAAGTTGTATAGACTATAAGCTGGTAGTGCTATTGTTATTACAAAATAATTAATTATCTTATTATAATTAATTGGAGAAGTCTCAAGGTTGAATCAAGGAATTATTTTGAAGATGTATAGTATAAAGGAAAGATGTTTTCCTTGTTTGTAAACAAGTTTGATCATTGTATTGAATGCGAGTAAGTGACCAAAGGGATAATTGGATGTGAAGTTTGTGATCTAGTATTAAGATCAGAAGGAGTAAAGGTCTAGTTGATAGGATAGAGAAAGAGGGGAGTAGTACAGTTTAA
The DNA here is from genome assembly GCA_028749045.1 of Cupressus sempervirens. Classification (NCBI taxonomy): domain Eukaryota; kingdom Viridiplantae; phylum Streptophyta; class Pinopsida; order Cupressales; family Cupressaceae; genus Cupressus; species Cupressus sempervirens. Next base: position 1,000,170,993 of record CM053787.1, read on the forward strand.
TTCTATTTTTTTGCAAGGAATAATACAAAGATCATTTGGACAATGAGTTCATTGATCTGTCCCATGAATTTGTTTGGACAATGTGTCCATATGCCTTCTACAACTCCTAATAGGGTTGGCACAATTCTTCTAACAAGGTTGGAATCTCCTAACAAGGATTCAAAATCTCCTAACAAGCGTTGACATGTACTGAATGCTTTTCATAGACTCCTAATAGGGTTCATCCTCTAACAAGGAATATTTATCACCCTTGATGTTTCTTCCTTGGTGTGATAGGACGTCATCTGAGTGTGGGCACTTTAATCTCCAGCTTTGTCGTTTGCTTTGCTAGATCAATGGCTCTCATGTTTTTCAAAACCTCAACCAAATGGTTGTAAGAACTAGCTAGGGTAATATTGAAAACACATTACAGTTTCATCCATAATCTTTATTTTTTTATTATTCTAAAGGTTTTCATTATAGCATAATAGTTTCAATTTGATAAAAGGAGTCATTTGCTAAATTTCTTTTGTTTTTTAGTTTCTTCAAATCCTATGAGATATGTGAATTTTTCATATATCACAATAGCTATAGCGATTAGGCTTCATGAATCGGCATACACTATAGTGATCAGAGTATGGTCAAAAGAGATTTTGGGTACTATATCACTGTAGCATATAGTGAACTCTTCTCTTGCTATGCGGAGAAGGCCTAATCTTGACATTGTGATGAGCAATGAGGAAAGTATATCACTATGACATATAGCAATCCCTTTTGTCACTATGTGAAGAAACTGCAAAAACAATATAGTGATGAAAGATAAAGGAGGCTTATTGCTATAACATATAGTGATCATTGATAAATGGAAAACAAATATAACCATTACAATGCTGAGAGATAGAGATGTTGTATTGCTATAAGTAGCAATGAGTATTTTTGGTGATCAAAAAGGAGGAGATTACATTATAGTGATAAGCAATAGATGATTGTGATCAGTATGACCTATAGCAATAGCGAAATTAAAAGGTATCTGTGGGTGTTATTATATGAACTACTAAATGAGCAAATAAAAGGTTTTGCACCTTCGCAACCACATAATAGTCAATCATGGCAACCCATCCTAGTGCGTGTGTTCTTAAATGGAGAAAGTTAAATTTACAAAAGGTGGTGAAAAATTTGTTGCACAAAATTTAACAATATTATAAATATTTATGACAATATCTATTGAAACTTCACTCATAATGGGTGATGCGTGACGACATTACAATATTTATGAACATGCGAATGAATCCAACGAAATCATAGGTTGAATGAAACCCTTCATCTGTATGAAACCCTTGCTTCAACAAAATCATTCCTCTATAGAAAACCCTTGATTCAACAAAATCATAGTTATGCATTTACAAAACTGTGTATTCTTAAATGGAGAAGGTTAAACTTATGAAAGGTGGTGAAAAAATCGTTGCATGAAATCGAACAACATTAAAAATATTTATGACAATGCCTACTGAAACTTTACTCATAATGGGTGATGCATGGCAACATTACACATTTTTGGGATTTTCTCTCAACTATATAGAAAGTGGAAAGCAATTGGCGACAAGCAATTTTGGGGCATGTATAAGAAACCTATAGCTCTGGCTGCCATAAACTCTCATTTAGTATTGTACAAGCTTGCAACTATTTTAATCAAAATTCAATGCTTTTCTTATTATGTAGCTATTGTAACTATAAAATAAGACTTGACAAAAATTAAAGACCTTCTCATAACTCATGCCTTGTTCCTTCTCCAATATGTTTCTACTACCTGCCAATCCTATTGAGAATCTAAAACACAATTATATTGATTAGTTGATTTCTCTAATTCAAAGAATATTAATTTCTATTAATTTACCATTATTCTAATACTCATAATCTTATGTATATAATATTTAAATTTTTTTTTTTATATTTAAAAATATTTATATCTTAAGATCTATATTAAAGATTTATTATTGACCCATAAATAGTTTTTAAAAAAATTGCACTTCAATAGAAACTTTTTTTTACATGTTTAAGAAATATTTAGTCTTTCTAAATTTAAAGTACTAAATAAAAATAGAAATAAATATTTCTTAAAAAAACCATAAACCATCAATGACAATAATTGATATCATTCATTACCAACATTTTTTACCCAATAGCTTGTATCAATTGAATATTTTGTATCATTTATACAATTAGCTTTTGACTAGACTAATCTTGATACAAAATGGGTGTTGCAATCATTTTATTTTTTAGAACAATCCTATTGAAATTATTTTATTTTTAAGAACCTCAAATAATTATTTATAAGATTTGTGCAAGAAATTTATATTAATTGATCATCAATTCAATCCTAGTGTAATAAAATCTGATCTAAAAACTTTGACTTGAATCCAAGATGAAGAGAACTATTTGAATTTATAAATATTTTAGAATTTTTTTCATTCAAAATGTAAGGACAAAATTAAGGCAAAATCACAACAACAAAAAGCAAATTTACTAACATCTTTGCATGCCCCCTAGCATCAATACTAGAATCAGAGCCATTTTTATATACCTCACTATGATCAACACTTTTGATAACATCATCTACATCAACCTCAAACTGCCAATCTTCCCAAAATGCAATTGTATAATAACATTTTGAATCTAGATCTAGAGGCATCGCAAGGAGAAACTTATACTACCTGCATGGTTAATGAAAACATGTACTCCACCATTATTCCCTATTTTCATCTGCTTCATCCCTTATACTTAGATCAAATGGAGAAAAGCATCTCAAAAAGTCTATAAAATTTTTATGATAACAATACTAACCCTAACCTAACTACTCGATAACAATATCCAATTATGGATGAAACTACAATGCATTTTTGATAAAATTGAAGCTTCCCAAAAATATTCAACACATATCATATAAATGTATTAGATTACATAATGAAAATATGGATGAAACTATTATGTGTTTTTTATATCTCCTTTTCGATCACCTAAAACACTCATCACCATAATTTATAGCAATACAACATCTCTATTGATCATCGCTATAATGATTATATGTGTTTTTTGTTTTCTTATGATCTCTATATGTTATAGTGATAAGCCTCCTTTATCACTGATCACTATATTATTTTTTCAGTTTCTTCACATAGTGATAAAAGGGATCACTATATGTCATAGTGATATACTTTCCTCATTGTTCATTGCCATGTCAAGATTAGGCCTTCTTTGTATAGTGATAGAAGAGTTCCCTATATTATCTAGCAATATAGTACCAAAATCTCATCTAACCATACCGAGATCACTATAGTCTATCCTAACTCATGAAGCCTAATTGATGTAACTATAACAGTATCTGAAACATCAAACAAAGAAACAAGATTTCTATCAATTGAGGTTTCTGACATGCTTGTGCAAAATAAATTTTATTAACAGTTAAACAAAATGTTGAGTGAAAGATTCTAATGCTTATCTGATGGTTTGAGTGAGGTGAGGCATCAAAGAAATATACAGAGCAGTCAAGGCATAATTTAGATGAAACTGTTATGTGTATAAATGTATTGGTTACATAATAAAAATATGGATGAAACTGTAATGCAATTTCGATAATACACATAATGACCAAAAACACTCATCAAGACACTAAACTTAACCTAAATTTTTGATAATAATATCCAATTATGGATGAAACTATAATGCATTTTTGATAAAACTAAAGCTGCCTAAAAACATTCAACACATATCATATAAATGTATCAGATTGCATAATGAAAATATGGATGAAATTGTTATGCGTTTTTTATATCTCCTCCTTTTTTATCATTGAAAACACTCATCGCCATGACTTATAGAGATACAACATCTTAATGACTCATCCTTGTAATTAATATATTTGTTTTCCATTTGTTGATGATCACTATATGTTATAGCAATAAGCCTCCTTTATCGCTCATCAATATATTGTGTTTGCAATTTCTCTGCATAGTGATAAAAGGGATCATTATATGTCATAGCGATATACTTTCCTCATAGCTCATTGCTATGTCAAGATTAGGCCTTCCTCATATAGTGATAGTAGATTTTTCTATATTCTATAGCAATATAGTACCCAAAATCTCTTTTGACCATATTCTGATCACTATAGTTCTCATGAAGCCTAATCATTGTAACTATAGTGGTATATGAAACATTGAACAAAGAAACAACATATCTATCGATTGAGGTTTCCAACGTGCCTATACAAAATAAATCTCATTAACAGTTAAACAAAATTTTGAATGATGGATGAACAATGCTTATTCAATGGTTTGAGGGAGGTAGGGTATCAAAGAAATATACAAAGAAGTCAAGACAAGGTTAGGATGAAACTATTATGTGTATAAATGTATTTGATTCCATAATGAAAATATGTATGAAACTATAATGTGATTTCAATAATACTCATAATGACCAAAAACACTCATCAAGATACTAACCCTAACCTAACTGGCCGATAACAATATCCAATTATGGATGAAATTGTAATGCATTTTTGGTAAAACTAAAGCTTCCCAAAAAAATTCAACACATATCACATAAATGTATCTGATTACATAATAAAAATATGGATGAAATTTTTATACATTTTTTATATCTCCTCTTTTTCAATCACCAAAAATACTCATTGCCATGACTTATAGCGATACAACATCTCTATTGCTCATCATTGTAAAGATTATATTTGTTTTCCATTTTTCAATGATCGCTACATGTTATAGCAATAAGCCTCCTTTATCGCTCATTGCTATAATGTTTTTGTAGTTTGTTCACATAGTGATAAAAGGGATCATGCTATATGTCATAGCCATATACTTTCCTCATCACTCATCGCTATATCAAGATTAGGCCTTCTCCATATAGCGATAGAAGAGTTTCTTATATTCCATAGCGATATAGTACACAAAATCTCTTTTAACCATACTATGATTGCTATAGTGTATCTTGACTCATGAAGCCTAATCATTGTAACTATAGTGGTATATGAAACATCGAACGAAGAAAGAACATTTTCTAACGATTGAGGTTTCTAATGTGCCTATGTGAAATAAATCTCATTAACAGTTAAACAAAATGTCAAATGATAGATTCTAATGCATTTAATGGTGATACTTTTGTCATAGGTTATTTTGGCAATGTATAATGTCCCAGTCTACCCATTTTTGTAAGAAAGTATTTGAATATATTATGGAATAAAACTTTCATTTTTACATTCAAATATAATATTTTATAAATTAAAAATAATATTCTAAATAAATAAAATAGTTTATTTAATGAACTTTATTGTAAAAATAAAATGGTTGAAATTTTTATGTTGTTAATTGTTTGATATTATAAGCATAAAATTAAAATTCAAGGGAAAATATTGAAATGTTTGGTCTCTCCCAATACTAGTCTAAAAATAAGTTGATGCAAGAGCTACTTTGGATTTCATGGGAGGAGGCTTGGTAGTTATTTTGGAGGGTTCTTGGAGTGATACTTGGTTGAAGAAGAGGTGCTCAGTAGAGGTTACTTAGTTATCTCTCAGTAGTTCTTGGTTGAAAACTCGGTGGATGAATAGACTCGATGATCCTAGAGGTGTTCGGTTGTTGAAGGAACTTGGCATAGCTTGGGGCACTTAGTCATCAAAGGCACTTGATGATGCTTGAGAGAACTCAATACACATTGGGAGCTCAGTGAAGCTTGGTTATAGTGTTATCTAAGTTTCTCGGTCTTTGAAGGAGTTCAATTGCTGGAGGAACTTGGTCTGTGAAGGTGTTGTTGGCAATATACCATGAGAGCTCAGTTATGCTTGATCAAATGTTGATACTTACTGTGGTTTCTCTAATGCTTGATTTGGTCTTGGTTTTGTGTCAACCAAGTTGTTTATGGGCCAACTTGAGCATTTAATTTGGTTGTATTTAATTTATGTTGTAAGCTAACTTGTGGCTTAAATGTGCATTTAATAGAAGGGTTTATTTAGTTTGTAACTACTGGGCCAACCTATGGCTTAGTTGGGTATAAGTAAGGGAGTCTTGTGGAGTCTTAAGGCATTCATTCATGGCAGTGATTCATTATTTAGTGTGATCCAACATGGAGATGATGTAGTGGTTTAGTGAGAGAAATTTTCTTAAGAGAGTGGAGAGAGTGTCAAATGTGAAGTAGTTTACACCTAGATCTTGTTGGAATATTCAAATATGGAAAGAGTACTTATGAGAGGGGGGGTGAATCATAAGTATCATACTTTAGCCAATAAAACTTTTAACTGCGAGTAAATTGCATGCATGTAAATACATCAAAAAAATATGAAACTAAACACATGCATAAACAACTCATAACACTGGAATTTGGTAACCCAGAAACCCTCTAGGAATAAGAAGGTAAAACTAGGGTGGGGATGGTACCCACAAAAATTACTACAGAAATATTGTTCAACCACTTCTAATGGTCTTCCCTGTTAAAGGCTTTACACTGTATCAATAGTGACCTGGTTAAAGGCTTTACAAACACTTAACACGAAGTGTCACCCTGTTAAAGGATTTTAATCACCTAATTAAAGGATCTACAAAATAGCTATTAAGCTAACCTATCACCATAGGATTTTCATTCTAATACAATTGCTAGAAAGTATTAGGTATAATGAATCTGATAGATTACAATCCTTGATTGCTGAATGCAGGCACCTTTTCTGCTTTCTCTGATCTTGATCCTTTTGTGATCTGATAACCCTTGCTTCTGAAAATAGTTTTCCTTGTGCACCCTTGTATGTCCACTCGTATATCTTTTCAACGAAATTTCATCTTCCTTATAAAGACTTCAAGGACTTAGGGTTAGATATGGATCTACGATCCACATTGAATCTCAATTTCCCGCTCAATACTTGTCTTTTACTAATTGGTTGCATGCCTTTATCATTTTTCTTATTGGCTACATGTAGATTGCATAGGAAAAATAAAAGATTCGATCTCATCATTAAATCCTTCAAAATTTTCCTTATGTTGGTTGCAAAAATTGTTTGCATCATAGTTTGTGCAATTACAAACTCTTATGCTGATATTCTGAGTTACTTAACTCTTGAAGCATTGCTGATGCTCAACACATGTTGTTTCCTGGATAGCTCGGCACCTAAACAAAATGGTATCACTCGGCACCTGCTGTTACTCGGCACTTGTTAACACTCGACACTTACTCGACACTTGTTAACACTCGACACTTACTCAGCACTTGTTAACACTCGGCACTTATTGACACTTGACACTTGATATAGCTTGGCACTTCATATTACTCAGCACCTACTCTTTGTTCAACATTGTTTAGTGGAAAAATGGTTAAGTGTATTGACACTCAGTTGTCAAATTTATTCTTTAAGCTAACAATCTCCCCCTTTGACATGAGTGGCAAAAATGCTTAACTAAGATCCTTAAGACTCCTTATTAGTTGATCCTGTATGTACACTCAATGAGTTCTGTCCTGTTTCTACATTCTAACTGATCAAAATTTGCTATCTCAAAATTTGCTCCCAAAATTTTCTATCTCCCCCTTTTATCATACTTATCATTTCATTCCTGTACTTAACTCCCCCATACTTAATCTCTTTGTATATGAGCAATGTTAGTATGCTAATAGAAACCAAATTTAAATAAAGCTTCTACAAACTAAACAAAATTTATAAACTTCAAGAGAGACTAAGATGAGCTCTCAATTAAGAATATGAGCCATTAATGGGCTCTCTCAATAAGAAGCTCTCTTGTTGAGTAGCTTTGTCTAAATAGATAGGATGTATGCTCAAGCTTTATGCTTCAAAAAGGGCTTCAAATGGAGTTGGAATTTGGGTGTGAGTGTATGGTTTTTGATGTAAAATGGCTTCTTAAAATGGCATTATGACTGTACTTCATGGATTGTGTTATTTTGTAAAGGGGAAGGATCTAATTTATAGGAAAGAGGCTTGAGGGATTGAGGGCTAAGATGCAAGGATGGGAAAAAGCTCATGGAGGGCTCAGATTGCTTGAGAGGAGAGCACATGGATTGTGCTTCTTTACATCCAATCAGAGAGTGACACATGTCACAGGGTGAGAGGATGGAGGAAAGGGGAAGGATGAGTCAACAAAGGAGGGTCAAGGGATAAAATCTTCATAAAGACCCCCATAATGGCTTGTAAGAGCAATAAAAGGGCTTGGAAGAATCATTTATGGCCTAGTGGGCTTCATAAAGTTTTATGGTTGAGATATTTTGAGGGAGATGAGAGAAATTTCAACTTGGGCTTGATTAGGCTTGTGCAAATGATTAGAGGATGGATTAGGATGGTTTAGGATTAGCTTAGGGATAGGAAAGTGGATGGCATTTAATGAGGGTGGGTGAAGGAGGAGATATTTGTAAACTTTGGCTTGGGTTAGTAAGTCTTAACCCATTTTTAGGGAATGTGACAAGGTTAGGGGGGGATTAGGATTAGGTTTAAAGACATCTTCTAGAAGAGTCTAGACTTTGGATGAGGATAAAGACTTTCTAGAATAGTCTAGAACTTCCTAGGATGAGGATGGAGACTTTCTAGAAGAGTCTAGAACTTCTTAGGATGAGGATAAATTAGATTTTTAGGAAATAAATAAAGTTTTATTTATTTCAAGGGTTTGGGTTGAGGAGATATTTATTAAAAATTTTTTAATAAACATGAGGATTAATATTTAATCTTAATTAAATATTTTGAGTTGGGATTAGGGCTAGGAAATGATGGGATTATCCTTTAATCAAAATTAAAGAAGGATTAGAAGATTTTGGAAGAGGTTAGTGGTCTTAAGGAAATTGGCCAAGTTTTGGGCAAAAAATAAATTTTTTATTTATTTTGGGTTTTTTGGTCAATTTATTAATTAAATAATTAATAAATAAGGAAATAATGTTTAAATAAGATTTAAACATTTTTGGGAGGGATTCCTTAATTAAATATTTTTAATTAAGATAAAGGGATTTAATGGCATAAAAATAAATAAATGAATAAAATAATTAATTAATTAATAAATGATGATGTCATCAAAAAAATTTCAAAAAATAAAAATACTTTATTTTCTAAAGGTTTTTAGGTGTCTACACTCTTCTTATCACTCCCCCATACTTATTCTCCTCCTTTTTGACACTTATGTCAAGGGTCTTATAAGGAAATGCCATACTTGGCCAAAAATGTACTATTTACTTCAAGGAGTACCTTCAGAGTTGTATCCCAATTTGCTAGTGCGACATCCAATGTCTTATGTTGGATGGCAATCTCTACTGCTAGGTGTACAAGTCCATCAGATGAAGAAAGATTGGGGTCTTTCTTGAGGACTGTCTTTGCATTTATCTGCTCCTTGTGAAGTAGTTCCAAATGAGGAGTTATTGATGATTGAATTTGCATCAATTTAGCTTTTGTGGTTGCCTTCTCTGCTGCTAAGACAACTAACTCTCTTTGTGTGTGAAGCGATTGGGCAAAATGCTTCTCACTCTAAGCTGGATTTGTGGGGAGTTGCATGCTAGAAATCTTCAGATTGTTTCCCAAGCTCAGTATTTTTTAGCTAGTCTCCTATGTGAATGTGGAAAAATCACACAACTTGTCGTATAGGGAAAAGATGTTTCCTAGTACAATTTTAACTATTTTAATTTTCTTTGCCAGTTCTTCTTGTGACAGTGCTATATCACTGGATATTTTTCTATTTACCTTGCCTTGGAACTTCCTTTCTGACCATTCAAGCAATCTAGCATTTTTTTCCTGGTCTTCACTAGTCACCTGGTCAACTATATCAGATAGTTGCTCTATAATTCGTCTTGCCTCATTTGGAGACTGTAAGAAAAAAGCTTCTATGAATATGTCTTTTATTTCATTCAAGGTAAGCTTATGCTTGTGTTCTTTTCTTAGTGCTTCTTGTCTCCTTCTTCTGTCCAATGCACTCTGAATTTCATTGATCTTTTCTTTAGTAAGAGTGCTAGATTCATAATATGGGATCTTTATTTCTTTATCAAGCTCAAGAACTCCATAGTGAAGTTTCCTGACTGCCTTTGATGAGCTCGAGCCTGGTGTCCTGATTTGTAGCTGTAACCCATCTGTGCTTAGCTGTTGAAGAGTCTGTGTTGGAGTACCAGATTTTGGTAATGCAACCAGTATTTGTATTACAATCTCCTCCTTCTTCTTTGTCTCATCTTTTTCTTCAGCTTGAGTATCCCTTTTATGATCGCTAGGTGGGGTTGAACTTGTTGGTTGTTTAGATGTTTCTTTTATTTCCCCTACTGTTGTACTCAGCATTTGAAGTGTATAAGTGACTACACTTGTTGGAGGTGGTGGTGGAAGAAATAGATTACCAGTAGTTTGTATGGTCGAAGGTGGCACTTGTGCTTTTACCTTGACTATCTCTGTTTTAAATTCTAGATTTTGTAATTCATCGAAACTGACCAATATAGGATTTGAACTTAATTTTGCTACTAGTGATGATTGGTCAAGGATTTCTAAATCCTCTGCAGTTAATGGATTGATGTTTGGATTTGAAGTGTCTGTAACATCTTTTATTTTTGTAATATTTGCAAGTGTGATGGTGGCATGAGGAGGACTAGGAGGAGATACATGTGTGTCTTGCATACTTTGATCTTGTGGCTCAGCTGTATCTTTCTCTTCCTCTTTCTCCTCTGTATGTGCCTTTTCTTCCTTTTCTTCTTTACTCTTCTTCTCCACTTGTTCCTTCTCTTTTTCTTTTGTTCCTGACACCTTCTTTTCCCTTGTCTTAGCACTTGCCTCTGCCTTATATTCTTCATTATACACATCTTCTATTTTCTTGTAAACTATTTTCCACAATCTTGTGGATTTTGTAACTACCTCTTCAATTTTATTCTGTAATATGCTGAATGCTCTATGCTTGGGAGTGAATCTATTATTATGCCTTTTTACTGCATTTGTTACTCGATCTTTAGTCAAATCAGGCAACAATCTAGCTAATGTTGACTCCCTTATCTCCTTTTCCATTTGTAAACAAAAATGCCATTTATCCTCTACAATTTTATACAATTCTTTTGGCATAGATTCATCTAATTCTAGAGGTGTGTGCTTATATTCAGCCATCATAACATACACAGATTCCTCTAATTTATTTTGCTCTTCTTTGGTGAGCTTAGAAAAATTTAGGTTCTTTAAACCTTTCAAATCATCATTCCTAATTTTTGAACATAATTTGTCAACAATAGTCTGAGGTTTGTGTCTTACCACTTGAAATTGACTATTGTCCTCTAATTCTATCTTGTCCTCATTTGTTTTACGCTGGGGAATAAATTTTCTTTTCTTGGACTCGGTAGCAGTCTTCTTTCCTTTTTCCTCCTCTTGGGCCTTTTGTGCTGCAGCTCTTGTGGTAGGTCTCTTTGGTGCAGGAGCAGCTACTTTCTTCCCCTTGGATTGAGGAGCAGGAGTTGTGGCTTTTCTTTTAATTGGTGCTTCCTCGGCTTCTTCTTCCTCAGTACTTTCCTCTTTATCTTCTCCTAACTCTTGAGTCAGACCTTGAGGTTTATCTCCCTCTTCTTCAATGTCTTCTCCTTCCTCTTCTGTTGTTTCTTCTTCTTCAACGCCAAATTTTCTCTTGATTTGTCTCACCATTTTTTCTTTCTTCTTTACTGCAGAAGCAGTCTTCAAATCTGTTATCACCCTTGATTTAACAACATCATAGATTCCAAAAGTTTTTGCTTTTTTATCAGCTTCTTCTACAAGTAGAGCTATTATCGTTGCAGAAGTTTGATCAATATCAAGTTCATAACCTAGTGGCCTAAGCCATCTTACTCTAGGTATAACTGCTTGTATATAGGTATAATCTATATCTACAAGAAAAAAAATGTCCTTTTCATATTTTTCAGTCAATGAGACTGGAATCATCATTCTTTGTTTCATGGACTTTTTGAAGTCCTCAAAGTAACTAGTCATTTGGGCATCAAAATTTTTACCCATCTGTTCGATGTATCCATTGATTTGTTCAACAATTGTTTTGTCTAGACTCCATCTTACCTTACCCATAGAAGGGAATTCTTTCATCAGATAGAAAAATATGCACATCAAAACTGATCCAAATTTGCACTGAGCTCCCTTGCTCTTCCTTATAGCTCCCAGATTTTCATTAATATGTTGAAACATGAGCTTTGCTAGATCATAAGTGTGATCCTTTTTTATTATCTTGTATGCAACATCAACTGCTGTAAAAGGTGCACTATTTAACCTGCTTGATTGATAGAATTTTTGTGAAATGATTCTCACAGCAAAATTTAGTAGGGGATCTATGACTGTGTCGATAGTCATTCCTCTATTGTTCCATTTTGCACCTATGTTTTTCTCTATTACTTCCCTTTTGTCACTTCGCAGTGTCTTTGGCCGATCTAGGGTTGGAATACCAGTAACCCTATGAACATTTTTCTTGGTGAATTTTACTGGCCCTGACTCTAACCAAAAAGCTCCATCGTGTATTATGCTCAAGATTATCCATACCCATTTAGTTTTGAAAACAATCAAAAATTCTAGGGTTTTGGTTAATCCTTTTCTTTCTATTATTGAGAACTCATCTTTCAATCTTTTGTTCTCACATAGTTTGTCATATGCATTATAGATTTCTAAATCTCCTATGGCTCTAATTTTGCAGTTATAACATCTACGAACATCTTGGACCATAACAACTTTATCTGAAATAACTGATAAAGCACCTGTGGGATCGTTTTTGTATGCTACTTCTAGAATGGGCTTAAATTCAGGTTGTTTAACTTCATTGCTGACCAGTTGTATCTCATGACTCTCTCTACCCTTAGTGGTTCCTGACCCAGATGCCATTGTTTTCCAAACTAGTGTTTACAATTTAAACAAGTTTATAAATTCTACGTAGCTTGGCACTTAAGTAAAATACCTCAAATTGATGAAACTTGTCCTGAATTGCTGTCGAAATCTTCACAAATGGCTTTTGAGCTGATCTTGATCTTCTCCACTCTTCTCAGTTTTGCTTCTCATTTGAATGGTGGGAAAATGATCAAAAATTGAATTTATGTACCCTTCAAAATAGAGTAATTAATGCTTAGTGCGCTGCCAACTATCTACTCAGCATCTGAAAGTTTTCAACATGACTCGGCTCCCATTGTGTTTCACTTTGCTCGGCTCCTATTTATATTTCACAGCTCGGCATCAACTATCAACTCGGTCGTTGTTAGCAACTTGGCACCTGAAGACAACTTTGATAGATCTTGCAAAGTTCTCAATTTTGACTTAGCATCTTTTCTTATGTTGATTTATTCTTTGCAGTTCTTCTATGTCTTGGGACTAATTTATGATGTAACTTGGTTTATCAATCCCACACACTTATTCTTTCTTAATTTGATGAAGTGTGATCACTTGACCTATTAGGTGAAGTGATCTCTGTACTTGATGTGTTATACTCATCTTTCTTCTTCCATGTCTTATTCATTTCACTTCTGATATGTCCAACATCTATCTTTGCCTTTCCATTGCTGAACTCAGAACTTGATGCCTTTGAACTTGTTGGGAAATTCCTGCTGACATGACCAATTTTTAAGCAACTGAAACATGTAGTTTGATTCAACCATCTTTTTTAGTTCCCTCTAAAATGTGTTCTTATGTAGTTCTGTGGTATATATCCATATTCTTGACAATAGTGACAATTGTACCTAGTGTTGTAATCCCAAAATTCATGGTTTGATGTCTTTGCTAGTTGATTTAATGTTCACATAGGCTTTGATCTACATTCAAAAGCTCTATGTTGATACTTTTTGCAATTATAACAATGTCCATCAAATCGTGATGTCTTAGTAGTTTTGGTTCCGCATTCATATGCTTGATGACCCTGCTTCTTGCATCTATGACAATGGTTTATATTTTAGGTTTATCATGCTGATGAGCATTCTTGCTTCTACATACATTAGATGTATGTCCTTTCTTTCCACAGAAATGACATGTAGGTTTGATGATTCTCCAACTTCAATGCTATTGTATCCAAGTCCTGATGTATCTTGGGTTGATCTTGGGGATTTCAGTAATTGCTCAAAATATTTGATGGCTTCACTTGACTTGTTGAGATTCTCTGCCACCTCTCTTTCTCTATTCAATTCATTCTGCATTTGTTCATTTTGCATCTTCAAAGTAGAGATCTCAATATCTTTCACATTGAGTTCATGATGAAGGTTCATCATTTGGGCAACTGTATCCATCTGCATGTTTGAGACCCTTCTCAATTCAGTACATTTTTCTTCAAGTTTGTTTGTAAAATTTCTTTTGTCATTTTCCATCATGACCTTATCATCTATTGCTCTTTTCTTTTGTTCAGTAATTTCACATATCATTATGGCCTATGATTCATGTTCCATCTTGAGAGATCTTATCTCCTCTATTTGAGCTTTGTTTTTCTCCATCAGTTATGCTATTGCTGCATCAAACTCTTTAGTATCTCTGTTGGAAAATATGTTGGTGGTATCAATCTCTTTGTAGTTTATCGCATTTTCAGCTATGGCTAGATCCTTCCTTTTTTTTTAATGAATTACTCAACTTGTTTCTAAATTCCTCTAAGCTATGCAGAGCAAGTTGCACATCTATCACCTGATTTTCAATGATCTTTCCAAGTTTGAAAGCTTCCATCTTTAGATCTTTTCCTCCAAGTTGTTAGGCTTTTCCTTGTGAGAGCCTAGATTAGCTCTGATACCAATTGTTGGAATATTCAAATATGGAAAGAGTACTTATGAGAAGGGGGGTGAATCATAAGTATCATACTTTAGCCAATAAAACTTTTAAATGCGAGTAAATTGCATGCATGTAAATACATCAAACAAATATGAAACTAAACACATGCATCAACAACTCATAACACTGGAATTTGGTAACCCAAAAACCCTCTAGGAATAAGAAGGTAAAACTGGGGTGGGGATGGTACCCACAAAAATTACTGCAGCAATATTGTTCAACCACTTCTGATGGTCTACCTTGTTAAAGGCCTGCCCTATTAAAGGCTTTACACTATATCAATAGTGACCCGGTTAAAGGCTTTACAAACACTTAACATGAAGTGTCACCCTGTTAAAAGATTTTAATCACCTAATTAAAGGATCTACAAAATAGTTGTTAAGCTAACCTATAACCATAGGATTTTCATTCTAATACAATTGCTAGAAAGTATTAGGTATAATGAACATAATAGATTACAATCTTTAATTGCTGAATGCATGCACCTTTTCCGCTTTCTCTGATCTTGATCCTTTTGTGATCTGATAACCCTCGCTTCTAAAAATAGTTTTCCTTGTGCACCCTTGTATGTCCACTCATATATCTTTTCAATGAAATTTCGTCTTTCTTATAAAGACTTCAAGGACTTAGTGTAGACACTTAAAAACCTTTAGAAAATAAAGTATTTTTATTTTCTAAAAAATTCCTAATGACATCATCATTTATTAATTATTTAATTATTTAATTAATTAATTTATTTTTATGCCATTAAATCCCTTTATCTTAATTAAAAATATTCAATTAAAGAATCGCTCCAAAAATGTTTAAATCTTATTTAAACATTATTTCCTTATTTATTAATTATTTAATTAATAAATTGACCAAAAAATCCAAAATAAATAAAAAATTTATTTTTTGCCCAAAACTTGGCCAATTTCCTTAAGACCACTAACCTCTTCCAAAATCTTCTAATCCTTCTTTAATTTTGATTAAAGGCTAATCCCATCATTTTCTACCTCTAATCCCAACTCAAAATATTTAATTAAGATTAAATATTAATCCTCATGTTTATTAAAAAAGTTTTAATAAATATCTCCTCAACCCAAACCCTTGAAATAAATAAAACTTTATTTATTTCCTAAAAATCTAATTTATCCTCATCCTAAGAAGTTCTAGACTCTTCTAGAAAGTCTTCATCCTCATCCTAGGAAATTCTACCATGGGGCATGCCAAAATGTATACACTAATATGTTAGCAAGAAATACTAATCTATTAAGAGAAAAAAGCATTAACTAACAAAACTAATATAACATATAAGAGAGACTAAAGAGAAATCCCTAATGAGGAATGTGAGCCAAATGAATGGACTCTCCCAATAGGAATTAGCTCTTTGCTTGGTAGATGAATCTATGTAAATGATTGGTATGTATGCTCAAGGCTTCTCAAACTATGCTTCAATGGAGATGGAAAATGGAAAATTGGTAGCTTTGTGAGCTCTCAATTTGGCATTATAAGGGTATGGTAAAAGGCTTTGTTTCTCAAACTAGAATTATAACTTTGGCTTAAAAGTTGTGATGGAATGGCTTGGGAGGGGATTCAATTTATAGGCAAAGGGCTTGAGGGATGGAGGGCTAGGATGCAAGGAGAGATGAAAGCTTAAGGAGGGCTAGGATGCACTCAAAGGGGAGCACATGGATTTTGCTTGTTTAGCACCAATCAGAGAGTGACACATGTCACAAGGTGAGTGGATGGAGGGAAGGGCAAGGATGAGTCAACAAAGGAGGCTCAAGGGCTAATATCTTCATAAAGACCCTTCATAAATGGCTTGTAAGAGCAATGAATGGGCTTGTAAGAGTCTTTATGGCCTTGTAAGAGCATTCATGGTTGGGTGGTTGGGATATTTTGGAGGGAGTTGAGATTGTTGACTTTGCTTGGTTTAGGAAAGTCTTAAGCTTGCTTAGGGAATGTGACAAGGTTAAGGGGGGATTAGGCTTGGGTTTAGGATTAGATTAGGGATAGGCAAGTGGATGGCATTTAATGAGGGTGGGTGAAGGAGGAGATATTTATTAAAACTTTTTTAATAAACATGAGGATTAATATTTAATCTTAATTAAATATTTTGAGTTGGGATTAGGGGTAGGAAATGATGGGATTAGCCTTTAATCAAAATTAAAGAAGGATTAGAAGATTTTGGAAGAGGTTAGTGGTCTTAAGGAAATTGGCCAAGTTTTGGGCAAAAAATTTTTTTTTTTTTTTATTTTGAATTTTTTGGTCAATTTATTAATTAAATAATTAATAAATAAGAAAATAATTTTTAAATAAGATTTAAACATTTTTGGGAGGGATTCTTTAATTAAATATTTTTAATTAAGATAAAGGGATTTAATGGCATAAAAATAAATTAATTAATAAATGATGATGTCATCAGGAATTTTTCAGAAAATAAAAATACTTTATTTTCTAAAGGTTTTTAAGTGTCTATATTTTTCCCCTCTTTGATGTGATGCTGCAAATGGCATGGCATCAAAGATAAGAAAATAAGATGCCCAAGGCTAGAGCAGAAGAGGAGAGAATGGACTGTGAGATGCCCCCTCAAGAAGGCGGCGGGGAGAGAAAGCGAGGCTCGATGGCTTCTTGAAAAGTGCAAGAATCTTGGATGAGCAAGGAAACTCAAATTGGCAAAGAGAAGGGGCTGAATTAGCTCAAACTCTCACTATAGGAGAATGATAAAGGAGAATCAGATGCACAAGAGGAAGCAAGCTTAAGACTTTAGGGAAGGTGGAGGATGAAGGAGCGGAGCGCTATAAAAAGGAATCCAGGATAGGGAGATGGATGAGGGGATTAAAAAGTTGATGCAACAGGATTTCAAAGAGTCAGATTGGCAGAAGATGGGTTTCAGAGATACATAGGACTAGGATTGTGGATCTCGAAAGATGAGGCTTGGTGGATTGATTTGGATTGGTGGATCCCTAATACTAGGATTGTGGATCCCTAAAGCTAAAGGTGAGGAGTGATTCAAAGAGATACTGATGCATAAGCTGGGGTAGGAGAGATGGATGCTAGATATGGATGGGGGATAATGGAGATGAAGAAAAACCATTGAAGCTTTTTGAGCGGGGGGATACTTCAAAGAGAAGTACCACCATGTAGTTGACCACTAGATTTTCTAAAGGACTGTTGGTTAATTGCCAAGGTTACCAAGAACATCAAGGCCTTTTGACCAACTGTCCAGAGGATTGACGGATTGACTCAAAATAAACATGCAAGGATTGCCTCAGCATCACACATGAATCTCGAAAGAATCAGAGTGGAACCGACACTGGGTAACCCACAAGCAGAAAAGAAAAACAAACAAAAAAACTTGATCAAGATCTTACGCCCAGATTGCCCCATTCGCATTATACCATGATATGGAAGATCATGGCAACTTTGAGGAGGGAACAAAAAGATTGTTTGGAAAAGATACTTCAAGACCCAAAAGGGAAGATTCCAAATCGAAAGAAAGTGAAAATCCAAAAGAGAACTGTTTGCCAATGAGATGGGTAGGACAAGGTACTAACAGACCAAGATCAGACATGAGGAAAGCTATATCCTACAAGGATCTATCGAAGAGCACCTAAGCTGATGGATCTAGATGAGTGATGCATCTGGCAAGATGAACTAAGAAGGGTAACACTTTGGTGATAGGAAATCTAGTTAAAGGATGCATTGGAATAGATAACCAAGGGTTGTGCGATGTGTGCAAGATGCTGATCAAGGAGAAACTGACACAAAATCTAGATAGATACAATGATACTAAGCTAAAGCGGATGCACAAGCTGATAGACCAAGATATTTACAAGTGGGCTGATCAAGATATGGTACAAGCTAATGGACCAATGATATGTATGATAAAGATCGATAAAAAGCTCAGGATGAGAGGATAGCAAATATGGTACTCTTACAAGCCCTTTTATTGCTCTTACAAGCCATTATGAGGGTCTTTATGAAGGTTTTATCCCTTGAGCCTCCTTTGTTGACTCATCCTTCCCCTTTCCTCCATCCTCTCACCCTGTGACATGTGTCACTCCCTAATTGGTTGTAAGGAAGCACAATCCATGTGCTCTCCTCTCATGCAAATTGAGCCTTCCATAAGTTTTTTCCCATCCTTGCATCCTAGCCCTTGATCCCTCAAGCCCTTTGCCTATTTAAGGAATCCTCTCCCAAGCCATTTTAACACAATCCATGAAGTAAAGTCATAATGCCATTTTAAGAAGCCATTTTACATCAAAACCATACACTCACACCCAAATTCTAACTCCATTTGAAGCCCTTTTTGAAGCATAAAGCTTGAGCATACATCCTATCTATTTAGACAAAGCCACTCAACAAGAGAGCTTCTCATTGAGAGAGTCCATTAATGGCTCATATTCTCAATTGAGAGCTCATCTTAGTCTATCTTGAAGTTTATGAATTTTGTTTAGTTTGTAGAAGCTTTATTTAAATTTGGTTTCTATTAGCATACTAACATTGCTCATATACACTTAGGGTTAGATATGGATCTACGATCCACATTGAATCTCAATTTCCTGCTCAATACTTGTCTTTTTCTGATTGGTTGCATGCCTTTATCATTTTTCTTATTGGCTGCATGTAAATTGCATAGGAAAAATAAAAGATTCAATCTCATCATTAAATCATTCGAAATTTTCCTTATGTCAGCTACAAAAACTGTTTGCACCATAGTTTGTGCAATTACAAACTCTTATGCTAATATTCTGAGTTACTTGGCTCATGAAGCATTGCTGATGCTCGGCACATGTTGTTTCCTAGATAGCTCGGCACCTAAACAAAACTGTATCACTCGGCACCTGCTGTTACTCGACACTTGTTAACACTCAGCACTTGTTAACACTCAGCACTTACTCAGCACTTGTTAACACTTGGCACTTGTTAACACTCGGCACTTATTGACACTCGGTACTTGATATATCTCGGCACTTCATATTACTCAGCACCGACTCTTTGTTCGACATTGTTTAGTGGAAAAATGATTAAGTGTATTGACACTCAGTTGTCAAATTTATTCTTTAAGCTAACAGATCTTGGGTAAGGTTTAAGAAGGGATATTAGTCGAGTCTTGGGAAACGAGATTACTTGGTGGGCTTGCAAGCACAAGTTTAGATTTTTTTTGGAGGATTCTACTAGAGTGTGGATCTGGACTTAGCTAGTGTTTGGGTTGGATCTTGAGGGATCTTGGAGAACTGTTATTGTAATTTTATTGTATTTGGTTGTAACTAGGAAGGCCTTGCAATCTGACACATTGCATGTAATTAGTTATTTTATGAATGAAGAGTTGTATTTGGTATTAGATTATGTATCTTGTGTTGTGTTTCTGATGTGTGGTTATTTGTTGGGGGCTAGGACATCTCATTTGGGGACTCTCCTAGCTTTCGTTGTGCCATAAGTGTTGAAAGAAATAACTTTCATACACTTTCCATTAAAGAAGGTGCCTAGAATAATAATTAAAAGAAATATAATAAAGAAATGTGAGGCGCCTCTCTATGAAAGAGGTGTATCCACATCTCTATATATGTCTTTGCCAAAAGAAATATTTCTTAATAAACCATTATCCCTTTTCCATTTATTTCCATCCAATCTAATTATCATGTAATAAAAATATATAAATTTTTTATTATATTAGATTAGTAAATAGAGGGAAATTTTTCACAATACAGGGGCAATTGAAGGCTTATAAAACCCTTGTAAAATTGACTTTTTAGAACCAAATCATGATGGTTTTTCCTCGTATTTCATTTATAATGGTCACTATCATCATTATTATTCTATTATACATTAAAAAAATAAACACCCTTATCATAAATTAGAATGGTCATAGGAATAAAACAAGAAGAAATGAATAGTTGAAGATTCAAAATAATAAATAAATAGTTCAAAATGTGTCTAATTCTTCCCATCAAAGTCTTTGATCCTTTCCTTTTTTTCTTCATTAAATTAAATTCCTACCAATAGATATTAAAGAATTTCAAATAATTACAAAATAAAAGAGTGAAATTTGAGGATGAAAAAAAAGAAGCTTAGAATGTTGTCTTTACGTTATAGAGTATAAATTTAGTACTAGGCATGTTTAGATGTTGCTACCATTGCCGCTTCTTCCCTTCTCTCTATTTTGAATAAATTCCTTCAATTTGAGATGGATTTTAACTATAACATAAGATTATCTTATTTATCTAAGATGGCAATAGGTACACACACACACACATATACCTATCGCCCTCTTAGATAAATAAGATAATCTTGTGTTATACTTAAAATCCATCTCAATAGAGTATAAATTTAGTACTAGGCATGTTTAGATGTTGCTACCATTGCCACTTCTTCCCTTTTCTCTATTTTTTATAAATTCCTTCAATTTGAGATGGATTTTAAGTATAACATAAGATTATCTTATTTATCAAAGAGGGTGATATATATATATATATATATATATATATATATATATATAGTACTAGGCATGTTTAGATGTTGTTACCATTGCCGCTTCTTCCCTTTTCTCTATCTTTTAAAATTTTTTCAATTTGAGATGGATTTTAAGTATAACATAAGATTATCTTATTTATCTAAGAGGGAAATAGGTACACACACACACACAAAGTACATACATACATACATATACATACATATATATACACATATATATATACACACATATATATATACACACATATATATATACACACATATATATACACACACATATACATATATATACATATACATATATATGTGTGTGTGTGTGTATATATATGTATATGTATATCTTGTTAGCTTAAAGAATAAATTTGACAATTGAGTATCAATACACTTAATCAAGATCAAGAGTAAGTGCCGAGTAAGATAAAGTGTTGAGCTATAACAAGTGCCGAGTGTAACAGATGTCGAGTGTTAACAAGTGCCGAGTGTAACAGATACTGAGTGTTAACAAGTGCTAAGTGTAACAGGTGTTGAGTGTTAACAAGTGTCGAGAGAAACAGGTGTCAAGTGATACAGTTTTGTTTAGGTACCGAGCTATCCAGGAAATAGCATGTGCCAAGTATCAGAAATACTTCAGGAGCCGAGTAACTTAGTAGATCAGCATAAAAGTTTGAAGTTGCACAAATTATGATGAAAACAATTTTTGCAGTCGACAGAAGGTAAACTTTGAGGGATTTAATGATAAAATTGAATCTTTTATTTTTCCTGTGCAATTCTCATGCAGCCAATAAAAAAAAAGACAAAGGCATGCAACCAATCAGTAAAAACAAGTATTGAGCAAGAAATTGAGATTCAATATGGATCGTAGATCCAAATCAAACCCTAAGTCTTTGCAGTCTTTATAAGGAAGACAAAATTTCATTGTAAATATATGAAAGGACATACAAGGGTGCATAAGCAAATCTATTTTTCAGAAGCAAGAGTTATTAGATCACAAAGGATCAAGATCAAGAGAAGGCAAAAAAGGAGCCTGCATTCAACAATCAAGGATTGTAATCTATCAGGTTTATTGAATCTAATACTCTCTATCAATTGTATTAGAATGAAAATCCTATGGTGATAGGTTAGCTTTACAGCTATTTTGTAAGATCCTTTTGATTAGGTGATTAAAATCCTTTAACAAGGTGACCCTTCATGTTAAGTGTTTGTAAATCCTTTAACTAGGTCACTATTAATACAGTGTAAAGCCTTTAACAGGGCAGACCTTTAATAGGGAAAACCATCTGAAGTGGTTGAACAATATTGCTGCAGTAAATTTTTGTGGGTATCATCCCCACCCTAGTTTTACCTTCTTATTCCTAGAGGGTTTCTAGGTTACCAAATTCCAGTGTTAAGTGTTATTGATGCATGTGTTTTGTTACATATTTATTTGATGTATTTACATGCATGCAATTTACTTTAAGTTAAAAGTTTTCTTGACTAAAGTGTGATACTTATGATTCACCCCCCTCCCCCTCTCATAAGTACTCTTTCCATATTTAAATATTCCAACAATTGGTATCAGAGCTATCCAGGTTCTCACAAAAGAAAAGCCTAACAACTTGGAGGAAAAGATCTAAAGATGGAAGCTTTCAAACTTGGAAAGATCATTGAAAATCAAGTGATAGATGTGCAACTTGCTCTGCATAACTTGGAGGAATTCAAAAACAAATTGAGAAACTCATTAAAAAAGAGGAAGGATCTAGCCATAGCTGAAAATGATATACACTACAAGGAGATTGATACCACCAATATATTTTCCAGTGGAGACACTAAAGAGTTTGATACAGCAATAGCAGAACTGATGGAGAAAAATAAAATTCAAGTAGATGAGATAAAATCTCTCAAGATGGAACATGAATCATAAGCTATAATGATATGTGAAATTACTAAAAAAAAGAAAAGAGCAGTTGATGATAAGGTCATGATGCAAAATGACAAAAGGAATCTTGCAAATAGACTTGAAGAAAAATGTACCGAATTGACAAGGATCTCAAACATGCAGATGGATACACTTGCTCAAATGATGAATCTTCATCATGAACTCAATATGAAAGATATTGAGATCTCTACTTTGAAGATGTAGAAGGAATAAATTCAGAATGAATTGAACAGAGAAAGAGAGGTGGCAGAAAATCTCAACAAATCAAGTGAAGCCATCAAATATTTTGAGCAAATACTGAAATCACCAAGATCAACCCATGATACAACGGGGCTTGGATATAACAGCACTAAAGTAGGAGAATCATCAAAGAGTGCAGAACAAAGAAGTGAAAAAGGTAAAGATGTTAAACCTACATGTCATTTATGTGGAAAGAAAGGGCATACATCTAATGTTTGTAGAAGCAAGAATGCCCATCAACATGACAAACCCAAAAGCATAAATCATTGTCATAAATGCAAGAAGCAAGGCCATCAAGCATATGAATGCAAAACCCAAACTATCAAGACATCAAGATTTGATCGACATTGTTATAATTCCAAAAAGTATGGAAATAGAGCTTTTGAATGTAGATCAAAGTCTATGTGGACAATAAATCAACTAGCAAAGACATCAAACCATGAATTTTGGGATTACAACACCAGGTACAGCTGTCACTATTGTCAAGAATATGGACATATCCCACAGAACTGCATAAGAAAACATTTTAGAGGAAACTAAGAAAGATGGTTGAGTCAAACTACATGTTTTAGTTGCTTTAAAACTGGTCATGTCAGCAGGAATTACCCAACAAGGTCAAAGGCATCAAGTTCTAAGTTTAGCAATGGAAAGGCAAAGATAGATGTTGGACATATCAGAAGTGAAATGAATAAGACATGGAGAAAAAAAGATGAGTATATCACATCAAGTACAAAGATCACTTCACCTAATGGGTCAAGTGATCACACTTCATCAAATTAAGCAAAGAATAAGTGTGTGGGATTGACAAACCAAGTTACATCATAAATCAATCCCAAGACATATAAGAACTACAAAAATGAAATCAGCATAAGCAAAGATGCTAAGTCAAAATTGAGAACTTTTGTGAAGATCTGTCAAAGTTGCCTTCAGGAGCTGAGTTGCTAACATCGAATGAGTTGATAGTTGATGCCGAGCTGTGAAATATCAATAGGAGCCGAGTAAAGTAAAACAAAATGGGAGCCAAGTCATGATGAAACTTTTCAGGTGCTGAGTAGACAATTGGCAGCGTACTAAGCATTTATTACTCTATTTTGAAGGGTACATAAATCCAATTTTTGATCATTTTCCCACCATTCAAACGAGAAGCAAAGTCGAGAAGAGTGGAGAAGATTGAGATCAGCTCAGAAGCCATTTGTGTAGATTTCAACAGCGATTCAAGACAAGTTTCATCGATTAAAGGTATTTTACTTAAGTGCCAAGCTACGTAGGACTTATAAACTTGTTTAAGTCATAAACCCTAGTTTGGAAAACAATGGCATCTGGGTTAGGAACCACTAAGGGTATAGAAAGTCATGAAGTTTAGTTGGTTAGCAATGAAGTTAAACAACCTGAATTTAAGCCTATTCCAGAAGTAGCATACAAGAATGATCCTGCAGGTGCATTATCAGTTATTTTGGATAAATTTTTTATGGTCCAAGATGTTCGCAGATGTTATAATTGAAAAATTGGTGCCATAGGAGACTTAGAAATCCACAATGCATATGAAAAACTATGTGAAAAAAAAGTACTAAAAAATGAGTTTTCAATAATAGAAAGAAAAGGATTAACCAAACCCTAGCATTTTTTACTATTTTCAAAACTAAATGGGTACGAATAGTTCTGAGCCGAATACATGATGGAGCTTTTTGGTTAGAGTCAGGGCCAATGAAATTCACCAAGAAAACTATGTAAGAAAACTTGGCAACAAAGAATATAACCGTTTCCACATAACCCATAATAGATCTGAAATAAACATGGAATTAAAATCCACATGCAAGAGAATACACAACATACCCACAAAATTGTGACACAAGATATACCCTGGGAAATCCTCATTGAGGGAAAAAACCAAGCCTCCAAAAGCATCCATCACCATGTATTATTCAGCAAAAAAATACAATTGCCATACAACCATGGAAGCCTTCATGGCCATAGCCACAACCGAGCAAACTATGTGAACAAGCATGAATCCACACATCCCATGCCATGCTTTCAACCTTCACAAATGCTCCTTTGGCTAACCTGTCAAGCCTTGTCCCGCTCGACTCTTGCCTTTTTTCTTCTCCTTTTCACTCTCTCTACAACAACTACCCTTGTGGCTGCTTATATAGTAGCAAGTCCCACAAAACCACCAAGTGGTATTACATAAACCATGTGCTACCTAACCCACTGACCCCACATTTAATATTGGGCATTTAATTCTTTTCCCCAATATTAAATAATTACATGAAATATTTTAAAATGTTACAATACAACTCATCAAGAATATTCCATGGGAATCTTTACATGTTGCACGTCCATCTAGGCACAATATTACAAAAATAAAAAAATAAAATAACAATATTATGCAATGTGTGCAACACCCATTATCTCAACAATCTCTCACTTGTTGTATACATTGCATAGGGTCAATCCGTAGCCACATAAATGAACAAGGTAACAATCCCTCCCAGCACATCCACCATCATGGATCAAAATACACCAAGTGCTCCATCTTGGTACCCGCAACAAAATCAAAGTATCCAGCATCTCAAACATGAATGATCTCACCTCCAATTATGCCACTCTCACTGGATATACATAGAAGCCATCAAAAGATAAAGCCAACCAACCTGTCGCATTAGAAGATCATAAAATCCTGTACCAACTAAAATTCCAAGCACAAATAACCTGATCCAAAGGTAATCACATGTATCTGTAGTTGTCAAAATATCCATAGCTGAAACAACACCCACAACAAGTGCCAAACCCATCCAACTACCCATACCTCAAAGGTATAACAAGTGAATCTCATATCACCGACATATCCAATCTATAACCTGCAATCACAAGCATCAAGAGAAATACCTACCACATATATACCAAGAAGCTCCCACTACAAAAGATAATGTCAAATCTATAACCAATCCACTCACAACATCTCAAAGAAGTGAATCCATGTAGTATCAAGGACATCCACAATACATAAATTGATATCCTGCAACTCTCATAACAAGTCTCCAATGCTCTCCCAAATTCTCCACAACCAACAAAGGAAAGAGATAAAGGAATAACCATGTCATCTCTCACATGACATACATGAGCACAAACCAGTGATCACAATCTCCAACCAATCTCAAATCCAATGTAGGAAAAAATGAACATCCAAGAAGATAACCAAGACCAGAGAAACCATGCAAATCATAACCTGTGTCATGTCTTTCTACATACACCTCTAGATGTAAACTGTGCAAGTATGATATCCTCTATAAAACCCCAACAAGAAGCCTCAACAACACCCAAACCATACCATATAACTCATCATGGATGTAAGCCTCTCACAAGAAGATCAAACTCAATAAACCATTTCTAACTCAAAGAATAACCATTCCTAATCCAAAGAAAATGCCCAATATAAAACCATCTCCCAAACTCAACCAGCATAACAACATATGCACATGGAGATAACCAATGCTAAACCATCTCTCAAATGAACCCTCCAGAACTAACTCATGTACCATAGTTCAAGATCCATATCCATGAAAGACATGCATAAATATAATGCAACTGAGAGAAAACAATGGACTATACCTCTCAAGTAGCAAACCACCGAGTAGACCAAGAGTGGGGAATGAGAATGTTTATCAAGATACCCAAGTCTCCAACCAAGACTCATCTAAGAACAATCTCCTCTCAAGTCCATATCAGGTGACTGCCCCTCAAACTTCCTGTTGAAACCATCAACCGTCCCAACAAATACTTCTCTAATCCAAGAGAAATCAGTGTCACCACCATCTCTAAGTATCCATGAGCACCTGTAACCAATCAATCCATGCCAAATCCAAATGCAACATAGCAATATCATGAAGT
Source organism: Cupressus sempervirens (assembly GCA_028749045.1). Lineage (NCBI taxonomy): Eukaryota > Viridiplantae > Streptophyta > Pinopsida > Cupressales > Cupressaceae > Cupressus > Cupressus sempervirens. The sequence continues at coordinate 1,000,198,232 of CM053787.1, forward strand.
ATCCAGCTTATGATCAGTGTACTCAATACCAAGAAACTAAACCAAGATCAATGTCAAAGTTCCAACCATGGCCTCAAGAACATAAACATGACAACATGATCTAACTATCTCAACCAAAGAGATAACATGCTCCATATGAACACACTATAACATGTCACAACTCTAAATGTGTATCAAGAGTATACCATGACATAAGATAGAAAGCATCCTCATACCAAGGATAACATGCCAAATAAAAGCATAAACCACACTTTGCCAAGAACCCTATGAGTCCTCAAGATGCAACCATCTCCACACACCATGAAGAAAAACCATCTCCAGATACTAGGAAGAACCATCTCCACATACCATGAAGATAACCAAGAACTCCATGAGTCCTCAAGATCTAACCATCTTCAAACACCATGAAAATAACAAGTGCACCATACAAATGTCAAAGATGCTTCTGCAGCAACAGGATCTAAGACAAACCTCCAACATCTGCAAACACTCAATAAATATATCAATGCTAACAACTCCCACTCAACTGTGGTACCAAGTCACCTATGACATCATAAAATCCATCTTCTCCAAACCAAGAAGATATAAACCAAACTAGGAACTAATCTTGCACTGTCACCCCATCACTGTCACAAGCTCCCACTAAACCGTGTATCCAAGCTATCCATGAAATCATGATGAAAAAACCATCTTCTAACCATGAGAATCAACCAAGGCATCAAACCATCAAAGAACTCAAAGTGCACATCATGAGCTCCTCAAAAGAAACCAAATAACCATGATCCTCTACCAAGAAGATATACCACCATAACCAAATCAGAAATCCAAGCTAATGAACATCAAGGATGTACCTATATATCCAATCATGTCATGTCAAAATCTATGACACCATGATCACATTCATGAACCGAGCATCAGGCTCTCAATATGTCCAACTTGTCAGCATAGTCAACCACAATCCTCCACCATGACTACACCTGGTAACAACATCTCATCCCTTCAACATGAAGAAAATAGTAAATCATGTGACTTAGGGCATAGACAATCCAAATCCAAGCCACCAATATGAATATGCATCAATAATGAAAGATCAATGGGCAAAGATAACCCATAACCAAGCTATAAATGCAACCTGTAAGTATAGACCGCTTACAACACTGCACAACTTGTAGATCCAACAAGTCATCATGCATATCCAAATCCAAACACTAATAACCATATCATCATGAGACCAATCTAAATATGAACTGAGTATACAATGACATCAAAACTCAAATCTCCAATGTCATAAACTCATAATGTTACCATAGTCAAAATATACCTATAAACTGTTCAGATCAATATATCAATAAATAAATCATACCAAACCTACACCAAATTTGAACCAATGTGTAGAGCTCTCCAAGAGCTTTTTGTTGACTACTCGAAGTCCAAAATCCAACTCCGTATGCCCAAGTTATGCCCCAATTTGTGCTCAAAATAAGAAACATCTAACTTTAGGGCTCTTAAAACCTTAAAAAATCTCAAAATCATAGAACCAAGCCTACACCATCTTGTAGTACTCTAAATTAGCTTTCCAACGCCTATAAGAACTCTGAAATTTGATATTCTGAGAGAAAGTTATGGTTGTTTTACTAAGACAATCTTTTTACAATTTTTAGTATGATTTTTCATTTTAAATTTTTTCAGTGACGAAAATTCCGACGGGATTAAATTTGATGGCCACCATGGGCTGAAATTTAAGAACTCTTTCATTTCCTCTGAACATGGCCAAACTAGGGCATATTATATATCAAAATTTATGAAAATGTCAACCCGGATCCAATGGTGAGGTCTATTTTTACCCAAGAGGTCATTTCTGCAAGCTACCCCCCAAAACCCTCATTTAAATGAAACATCCGAAAAAATCTTTTTGTCCAACAATTTCACATGCCCAAATCTTTTAACATCCCATCATAACAGCAAACCCAAAACCCTCAGATCTGCAATAAATCATTCATATATCTTGCCCTTTTCTTTTATCCTCTCATGCATTCCCATGGATTCAATCTAGGGTTACAATAATAAAACCATAGCTCTGATACCACTTGTATGGAAACTTGGCAACAAAGAATATAACCATTTCCACATAACCCATAATAGATCTGAAATAAACATGGAATTAAAATCCACATGCAAGAGAATAGACAACATACCCACAAAATTGTGACACAAGATATACCCTGTGAAACCCTCATTGAGGGAAAAAACCCAGCCTCCAAAAGCATCCATCACCATGTATTATTCAGCAAAAAAATACCATTGCCATACAACCATGGAAGCCTTCATGGCCATAGCCACAACCGAGCAAACTATGTAAACAAGCATGAATCCACACATCCCATGCCATGCTTTCAACCTTCACAAATGCTCCCTCGGCTAACCTGTCAAGCCTTGTCCCGCTCGACTCTTGCCTTTTGTCTTCTCCTTTTCACTCTATCTACAACAACTACCCTTGTGGCTGCTTATATAGTAGCAAGTCCCACAAAACCACCAAGTGGTATTACATAAACCATGTGCTAAAACCATGTGCTACCTAACCCACTGACCCCACATTTAATATTGAGCATTTAATTCTTTTCCCCAATATTAAATAATTACATGAAATATTTTAAAATGCTACAATACAACTCATCAAGAATATTCCATGGGAATCTTTACATGTTGCACGTCCATCTAGGCACAACATTACAAAAATAAAATAATAAAATAACAATATTATGCAATGTGTGCAACACCCATTATCTCAACAAACTATTCATAGGGTTACTGGTATTCCAACCCTAGATCAGCCAAAGACCCTGCGAAGTGACAAAAGGAAAATAATAGAGAAAAATACAGGTGCAAAATGGAACAATAGAGGACTGACTATCGACACAGTCATAGATCCCCTACTAGATTTTGCTGTGAGAATCATTTCACATAAATTCTATCAATCAAGCAGGTTAAATGGTGTACCTTGTATATCAGTTGATGTTGCATACAAGATAATGAAAAGGGATCACACTTATGATTTGGCAGAGCTCATGTTTCAACAGATTAATGAAAATCTGGGAGCTATAAGGAAAAGCAAGGGAGCTCAATGCAAATTTGGATCAGTTTTGATGTGCATATTTTTCTATCTGATGAAAGAATTTCTTTCTATGGGTAAGGTAAGATGGAATCCAAATAAAATAATTGTTGAAAAAATTAATGGATACATTGAACAGATGGGTGAAAATTTTGATGCCCAAATGACTGGTTATTTTGAGGCTTTCAAAAAGTCCATGAAACAAAGAATGAGAATTCCAGTCTCATTGATTGAGAAATATGAAAAAGACATTTGTTTTCTTGTAGATATAGATTATACCTACATACAAGCAGTTATACCTAGATTAAGATGGCTTAGGCCACTAGGTTATGAACTTGATGTTGATCAAGCCTCTGCAGCAATAACGGTCCTACTTGAAAAAGAAGTCGATAAAAATGCAAAAAATTTTGGAACTTATGATGTTGTCAAATCAAAGGTGATAATAGATTTGAAGACTGCTTCAGCAGTAAAGAAGAAAGAGAAAATAATGAGACAAATCAAGAGAAAATTTGGCGTGGAAGAAGAAGGAACAGTAGAAGAAGAGGGAGAAGACATTGAAGAAGAAGGAGATAAACTTCAAGGTCTGACTCAAGGGTTAGGATAAGATAAAGAGGAAAGTGCTGAGGTAGAAGAAGCCAAGGAAGCACCAGTTAAGAGAAAGACCACAACTCCTTCTGCTCCTCAAACCACGGGGAAGAAAGTAGCTACTCCTACACCAAAGAGACCAACCACAAGGCCTGTAGCACAAAAAGCCCAGGAAGAGGTAAAAGGAAAGAAGAAAGACTCAAAGAAGACTGCTGCTGAGTCAAAGAAAAGGAAATTTATTCCTCAGCCTGAAACAGATGAGGAGAAAACAGAGTCAGAGGACAATAGTCAATTTCAAGTGGTAAGACACAAACCCCAGACTGCTGTTGATAAATTATGTTAAAAAATTAGGAATAATGATTTAAAAGGTTTAAAGAACCTAAATTTTTCTAAGCTCACCAAAGAAGAGCAAAACAAATCAGAGGAATCTATGTATGCTATGATGGCTGAATATAAACACACACCTCTAGAATTAGATGAATCTATGCCAAGAGAATTGTATAAAATTATAGAGGATAAATGGCATTTTTGTTTACAAATGGGGAAAGAAATAAGGGAGTCAACATTAGCCAAATTTTTGCTTGATTTGACTAAAGATCAAGTAATAAATGTAGTAAAAATGCATAATAACATATTCACTCCAAAGTATACAACATTCAGCATAATGCAGAATAAAATTGAAGAGGTAGTCACTAAATCCACAAGATTGTGGAAAGTAGTTTACAAGAAAATAGAAGATGTATATAATGAAGAATATAAGGCAGAGTCAAGTACGAAGACAAAGGAAAAGAAGGTGTCAAAAACCAAAGAAAAAGAGAAGGAACTAGTGGAGAAAAAGAGTAAAGAAGAAAAGGAATTAGAGGCACATAATGAGGAGAAATAGGAAGAGAAAGATACAGCTGAGCCACAAGATCAAAGTATGCAAAACATACAGGTATCTCCTCCTAGTCCTCCTCATGCCACCATCACAACTACAAATATGATAAAAATAAAAGATGTTACAAACACTTCAAATCTAAACATCAATCCATTAACTGCAGAGGATTTGGAAATCTTTGACCAATCATCACTAGTAGCAAAATTAAGTTCAAATCCTGTATTGGTCAGTGTTGATGAATTAAAGAATCTAGAAGTCAAGGTAAAAGCACAAGTGCCACCTTTGACCATACAAACTACTAGTATTCTATTTCTTCCACCACCACCTCCACCAAGTACAGTCACTTATACACTCCAAATGCCGAGTACAGCAGCAGGGGAAATAAAAGAAACATCTGAACAACCAACAAGTTCAACCCCACCTAGCAATCAAAAAAGGAATATTCAAGCTGAAGAAAAGGATGAGACAAAGAAAAAGGAGGAGACTGCAATACAAAGACTGGTTGCATTACCAAAATCTGGTACTCCAACACAGACTCTTCAGCAGCCGAGCACAGATGGGTTACAGTTGCAAATCAGGACACCAGGCTCGAGCCCATCAAAGGTAGTCAAGAAACTTCACTATGGATTTCCTGAGCTTGATGAAGAAATAAAGATCCCATATTATGAATCTAGCACTCTTACTGAAGAAAAGATTAATGAAATTTAGAGTGCATTGGACAAAAGAAGGAGACAAGAAGCACTAAGAAAAGAATACAAGCATAAGCTTACCTTGAATGAAATTAAAGATATATTCATAGAAGCTTTTTGCTTACAATCTCCAGATGAGTTAAGACCAATTATAGAGCAACTATCTGATATAGTTGACCAGGTGACTAATGAAGACCAGGAAACAAATGTCAGATTGCTTGAATGGTCAGAAAGGAAGTTCCAAGGTAAGGTAAACAGTAAAATATCCAGTGATATAGCACTGTCTAAAGAAGAACTGGCAAAGAAAACTATAATAGTTAAAATTGTACTAGGAAACATCTTTTCCCTGTACAACAAGTTGTGTGATTTTTCCACATTCACACATGACACTAGCCAGAAAATACTGAGCTTGGAAAACAATCTGAAAATTTCTAGCATGCAACTCCCCACAAATCCAGCTCAGAGTGAGAAGCATTTTGTCCAATCGCTTCACACACAAAGAGAGTTAGCTGTCTTAGCAGCAGAGGAGGCAACCACAAAAGCTAAATTGATACAAATTCAATCGTCAATAACTCCTCATTTGGAACTACTTCACAAGGAGCAGATAAATGCAGAGACAATCCTCAGGAAAGACCCCAATCTTTCTTCATTTGATGGACTTGTACACCTAGCAGCAAAGATTGCCATCCAACATAAGACATTGTATGTCGCATTAGCAAATTGGGATGCAGCTCTGAAGGTACTCCTTGAAGTAAATAGCACATTTTTGGCTAAGTATGGCATTTCATTGTAAGACCCTTGACATAAGTGTCAAAAAGGGGGAGAATAAGTAATAAGAGAGTAATAAGAAGTGATTAAGTATGGGGGAGTTAAGTACAGGAATGAAATGATAAGTATGATAAAAGGGGGAGATAGCAAATTTTGGGAGCAAATTTTGAATGTAGGAGAAATTAATGAGTCACATGGATCTTAATTAAGTGTTTTTGCCACTCATGTCAAAGGGGGAGATTGTTAGCTTAAAGAATAAATTTGACAACTGAGTGTCAATACGCTTAACCAAGATCAAGAGTAAGTATCGAGTAAGATAAAGTGTTGAGCTATAACAAGTGCTGAGTGTAACAGATGCTGAGTGTTAACAAGTTTCGAGTGTAACAGATGCCGAGTGTTAACAAGTGCCGAGTGTAATAGGTGTTGAGTGTTAACAAGTGTCGAGAGCAATAGGTGTTGAGTGATACCGTTATGTTTAGGTGCCGAGCTATCCAATAAAAAGCATGTGTTGAGTATCAGAAATACTTCAGGAGCCGAGTAACTCATGAGATTAGCATAAAATTTTGAAATTGCACAAATTATGATGCAAACAATTTTTGTAGCCGACAGAAGGTAAACTTCGAGGGATTTAATGATAAAATTGAATCTTTTATTTTTCCTGTGCAATTCTCATGCAGCCAATAAAAAAAAGATAAAGGCATGCAACCAATCAGTAAAAACAAGTATTGAGCGAGAAATTGAGATTCAATATGGATCATAGATCCAAATCAAACCCTAAGTCTTTGTAGTCTTTATAAGGAAGAAAAAATTTCATTGTAAATATATGAAAGGACATACAAGGGTGCATAAGCAAATCTATTTTTCAGAAGCAAGAGTTATCAGATCACAAAGGATCAAGATCAAGAGAAGGCAGAAAAGGAGCCTGCATTCAGCAATCAAGGATTGTAATCTATCAGGTTTATTGAATCTAATATTCTCTATCAATTGGATTAGAATGAAAATCCTATGGTGATAGGTTAGCTTTACAACTATTTTGTAAGATCCTTTTGATTAGGTGATTAAAATCCTTTAACAAGGTGACACTTCATGTTAAGTGTTTGTAAACCCTTTAACCAGGTCACTATTAATACAGTGTAAAGCCTTTAACAGGGCAAACCATCAGAAGTGGTTGAACAATATTGCTGCAGTAAATGTTTGTGGGTATCATCCCCACCCCATTTTTACCTTCTTATTCCTGGAGGGTTTCTGTGTTACCAAATTCCAGTGTTAAGTGTTATTGATGCATGTGTTTTGTTACATGTTTATTTGATGTATTTACATGCATGCAATTTACTTTAAGTTAAAAGTTTTATTGACTAAAGTGTGATACTTATGATTCACCCCCCCCTCCCCCCCCCCCCCCATCTCTCATAAGTACTCTTTCCATATTTGAATATTCCAACATATCTATATATATGTATATATATACATATACATATATGTATATGTATATGTGTGTGTGTGTGTGTGTGTGTGTGTGTGTGTGTGTGTATATACATGTACGTGTACATGTATATGTATATGTATATGTATATACATACATGTATATGTATTATATACATATACCTAGATGTACATGTACATATATATAAATATACATATACATATATATATGTGTGTGTGTGTGTGTGTGTGTACATACTTTTCATAAAGTACATACATACATACTTGTGTGTGTGTGTGTGGGTAGTAATTATCTAAATGAAGTCTTTTAGGGAATGGGAAAAACTAATGAAAAGTAGTCTCTTATTGTGAGTATAAGATGTACAATCCATCCTTAACATATTTATATAGAAATTTTGCAAAAGAATGCATTCATAATTGTCCTACAAATGTTTTTGATATTGAAAAGTTTATAACTCAAATTCCATGTAACCCACGATTTAAAATAAAATTGTTAAACCACAATGGTTATTCCTTTAAGACCCAAAGAAGGATTTAAAGAAAAAAAATTAAAAAGTTAAAAATATTAAATATAGAGGACCAAAAAAATAAAAGTTCATGTTTATAGGCAATACAACACTTTTGACTTTGTCCACCCCCTCTCTTGTTATTTCCATGTTGAACTAAAAGTCCATTCAAAATAAAAGTAAAAAACCATAACATTTAGGGTTCCAAAAGGATAAAGTTTTTGGTTTAACATTTCCATAATCAATGCAAAGCTTCTGTTAACCCACTATTAAGCATAGTTATTTTGAACATTGATTTTCATACAATAGGAAACCTCCACATAGAAAAAATATTATTAAACTACTTAAGGCTAATGTAGATTCACATATCTTCTCCACATGAGCAATCCCACAATGTACCTATAGGGGTTTCTACCTACTTGGGATCACATGGAAACTCCCCTCGAGTTTTCCCTTCCTCCCTCATAGAAAATGTCAAAAAAGGGTAGAGTCTCCATGGAGAGGTTCTGAAAAGACCAACAATCGAGAGCCATTTGCAAAGTAAAAAGGAAAGAATCTATAACCCTTGTATTGGAAGAAATAGTATACTTTCTACATGGATGAAGAGATTTGTTCATTTTTCCTAGTAGAGGATGAGCATCCCAATAAACTGTGTACAAAAATTTCAATTACAATTGAACTCTAAACTATTATTCTGGTTAGTTCATTACTCATCATAATTTCTATTACAAGAAAAAGATACCACAATTTTCTAACAAAAAATATTTAGCCATTGACAAATGTATTTAGCATAATGCTTTAAAGTCTACAATACCAATTGCTAAAATTCAAAATGACTATTAGATAATAAAAATCAGGCATAACTAATACAAAATAATATTATATAGGTCATGAATTTTCCCTTATGTTGAAGCTCAAATTCTAATTCATGGAGGGAAGAAGGCAAATCTTGAGAAATATAAATCACTAAATGGATTAATTAAAATGAATTATAAGTACTTTTACATGATGAGCTACAAATACAATCTATATATTTTAGTGATATTTCTTAAGGATGATAGGAAGGGTATTTATTTTTTCAATATAACTTAGATCTTTTATATCAATAAACATAATATTATATTTAGCAATTTTATTCAACCAAAAACTTAAATGCAATACTTTGGTAAATTGAATGTCTTTATTTGATGGCTATAGCCAAAATTATTGTATTTTATGTTTTATCCACTAAGATTCAAACCTTTGCTCATCCATTTATGTGCCTATGCTAAAAAATTATGGCTATGAACTTGAATTTATGGAGTGTTTGGTCATTAAATGGATGATGTTTAAAGATATATTTTTATTATTTATTTAAAAATAAAACTATAAATTATGTATTAAGAAATTCATGATTTTAAGAAACTATTCATTTTAAAATATCTATTATAATTTGTTTACTAGTAGATTACATATTTGACAAATTTTGTGATAGATCTTGTAAATTTTATTGGAAGGATTATAAGTATCTTAATAATACATTTCAAAATTAAGAATTTTGAACATTAATAACATTTGTAGGCTTCATTATCAATTTTTTAATACATTATTCTTCTTGAACAACTCTATTTGTACCTATTTATTTAAGAGATAAATGAAGTTGTTGCTTAATAGATATTTATTTTTATCCATATTTTTATAGATTGTAAGCTTATTTTCTATTCAAATTTATAATCATTCCTTCAAATTCTTTCAATTTTTATTTGAAGTTGTATTATTTTCTCTATAATTGTATTCTCATGTTTATGTTTCTAATTACTAGGTAGAGAAGGCTACTCATTCAGTCTAAATTGTCAATTAGCATTTAACTTGTAAACATTAACAAATCTATTACTAAATATTTCCATGAGGAAAGCAAACTTGAAGAGGGTGATGACTTTTCAAAAATCTAATCTTGTAGCTAAAAAATTGGATATTTTAAAATTTTGTTGTCTTCAAGCTACCCCCAATTGCTTATCTTCTAGAAGTGCCTGCCTTATTACTAGTATCTAATTAATAAGATTTTTTTAAAATAGTGGTCCATTCAAAAGAGTTAATTTACAATGTGTTCTTCTAAAGTCAATAATTTTATAGTTGAACTAAGCATGCTTCATTCAATATGCAAATTAAAATTCTTCATTCAAATTTACATACAAATTTTAACTTAAAACTAGTATGCCCCATCTAATATAACTATATGTCTTCCACAAATCAGATGTGACAAAATTTAAATTCAATACATCTTAAACAACATTCTCATTTTACCATATCTTATCCCTATTTAAGCATTACACTACAGATAAGAACTTTGATACTTCCAACTCTTATAAGGAGAGGTATTTATTTTTTCAATATTATTTAGACCTTTATTGTGAATTTTTTTATTATTGTAATAAGAGTCGGCTTCAAATAAGGGATAAAAATTGCTTAAGGAAAATAGGCAATAGCCTACAATACAATAGTAAATTGTGAGTCTCTTATCTCGACAATTTCGCTCAATCTTAACACATAATAATAATTAAAGTTAATAAATAATGATAAATAAATAAAAATAATCAAGACTTTGGCCAATTACCTGTCAAAATAAAATTACTTAAGGAAAATAACTCAATTTTTATTTATTAGTATTTTTTTATGATTTAATACTATTAGAAGAGAGATTTATTTTGTCAATATTATTACGTTTTTTAAATCTATTTTATTATAGATTCTGTTTTATATTATTAGAAAAGATTTATTTTTTCTTGATATCATTTAGATATTTTTTCTTGATCTTGTCATTTAATAATGAGTCAAACTCTTATTCTTTATTCTAAATATATCTAACCTTATAATTTTCTTATATATTTTGTAAATTAAAATATATATATTTATAAAAACATAACTATTTGATAATATAATTTTAATTTTTTTATTTATTATTCTTATACAATTATTATTTATATTTTTAAATAGTTTATCTAGCATTCAACTATTGCTTATAGATCTTGTACTTGTGTTGGACTATTGTGCTCACAAGTTTGAACTTATAGTGTAGTTGATTACTTAACTGGGTGACATTTAATAATCATGTTGATATATATATATATATATATATATATATATATATATATATATAATTTTGTAAAATAAACATCAATGCTTTAAGATATCATATGTTTTTTATTATTTGTTGTTAAACATTTTATTATGGGTAACATGGTATTAGATCTTGCAAATATTGGTTAAAGGATTCGAAGTTTCTTGATAACACATTTCAAAATTACAAGTTTTGTAAAGGCCATTCATGATTTTCTCTTCATTTAATGCTAGTACAATGTTTTGAACATTAGTAACATTTGTAGCCTTCATTTTTTCAGTTTTCTAGATTTTTTTTTAGATAATTTGATTTATTGTTATTGAGTTAAGGTTAGCCCATGTATTGCTTGATGTATCCCATATCAAAAACTCTATCTTAGCATGTTAGATTGTCAGTGTTCTTTTTGTGAGTGTAAAGAAATGCTTGAACACCTTTTTAGTTTTATATGAGAGCTTGCAATGCTTGGACATGGATTCATATTTGTAAAAGTTTATAGGTTTGAACTCTTATTCTAGCACATAATTTCATTGGGTTACTAGCTTCACATTCTCTACAAGTATACTTAGATTGGACATGCTTTAAAGGTGTATAATCATTTTATCAACTAGATATATATATATATATATTAATGTTCTATTAATCATAATATTTCACTTTAGTCTAAAATTAAGTTTTTTAAAAATATTTTTTTAATATCCAAGTACATGTTTAGATTAAGGTCAAAGCAAGTTTTGAAGGGACCCAAAACCCTAAACAATAGAAAAGATATTCAACTAAAACCACCAGGAGAACACACTCTTGAAAATTGAAAAAAACAAACACAAAATCAGGTTTTACAGGAACTTGAAACCACAAAATGTAGACAAAAAATACTATAAGGTTTTACAAGGACTTGGAACCTGCAAGATACATAGTTCAAAATGAAAACAAAAAACAAGGAGACAAAGAAACTACTACAATTCCTTAATAATCTTTTCAACCTCCTTACCCACATCAACTGCACTAAGAATAGTATCAATAGGGGTAAGACTAGTTCCAACATCCTTTGTAGCTTTTTCCTCCACAGCCTTCTTCTGCATGCTTAATCTGGTCATTTTTTTGGGTCCTCCTAGAGACATGACCTCATTTGTCTTCTTCCCCAAACTTATTGCAACCACACACAGAATTGAAGTCACTTGCTCTATTTTGTTGATAAAGTACATTGTCAAAGTACTTTATCCAAGTACATGTTGATAAAGTACTTTGTCAACTTACTTGTGGTATTGGATTGTTGAGTGATGTCTTTATGTTATTGCTATTGTGCATCCAATACCTAGTTCTTGTTGAGAAAATGTGTCTCAACCTTGCAATCTTTTTCTAGAAACTTTTAGAATTTGTTTGTGGAAGTTTTACACTTGTTTATATTTTAGAAAAGAGTGTATAAAATACCAAAAGGTGCCCTGTCCATAGTAGAATATAGGAGGCCATTTTTAGAACATAGTTAGCTTTTTTTATAACTTTTATGGGGTCTAAACTAAGACACAAAATTATGGACGTGATTAATATTTTAACCTAGTTGTTTTTCCATCTTGAAAATGGAAGTGTCAAAAATGGGTAACATTTGGTATGGTAGTTTTGCCCATAGTTTTGTAAAACCACGAGTGGTTTCTAGGCTGTAAAATCACTATAAAAGGAGGGCTTGGGGAGGTGTTTGGGTCATTGAGTTTTTGTAAGACTGGTGTTGGAAGGAGTCTTTCTGAGTTTGAGTTATGGTGATGCACTCCTATAAGAACTTGCATTGCAAGTGTATTGTAATCATCTTGATTTGTTAATACATTGTGCAGGTTTTGGAGGGTGGGGATTTTCTCCCGAAAGGGTTTCCCCATGGTAATCACTGTGTTATGTGTTCATTGTTATTTTGGTTATGCTTTATTATGCATTTCTTGAGATCTCTACAATAGTTAGTTGAATTTGCATAATTGCCCTCTCAAAGATTAGTGTAGGAAGTGATTCTGCACATCTTTGCTTCCATACAAGTGGTATCACAACCTAACTATTTTTGGTTCTATTTGTTGGGTACAGGGTTTATTGAGCTAATCAAGGTTTGAGTGGGATCTTGTGTAGAGTATTTCATTTCTATGTTGCAGGATTGCAAAGATGGCAAGCATGTTAGGGAGAATTGATGTTGAAAATTTTTTTGGCGCAAACTTTGAGATGTGGAAGCTAAAGATGAAAAATCTATTGAATGGTCAAGATCTATGGGATGCAATTGATGAGAAGAAGTTGAGGCCTGCAGATCTGACTTTAGCTGCATAGTATGATGTGACAAATAGAAAAGCTAAAGGTCTCATCAAATTATGTCTTGCAAACTCAATTATCATCAATGTCCATATAGAACCTATCGTGAAGAAGCTTTCAAAGAAGTGTTCGAAGAAGCTAAGTGAGATCTATCAAGTGAAATTACGAGTAAACAAGATTTTCTTGAGGAATAAGTTGTATTCCTTGAGAATGGAAGAATGTGGACAAATTTCTAAGCATCTAGAAAGCTTTACTATGTTGGTGACTTAGTTGACCTTTGTCAGGGTGCCAATGGATGAAGAAGAAAGGTGCCAAATCTTGCTATGTTCATTGCTAGACTCATGGGATAGCCTTGTTATGGCCATAGGGAGCACTTCAATTGTCTTGACGATGGAGGATGTTGTTGGTTCTCTACTTTCTGAGGAGAAGAGAAGGAAGGTCTCTCTAAATGCCAAAGAGCCTTTGAGTGTTCGAGGAAGACCAAAAGAAAGAGGCAAGAATAAAAAGTAGCATGGTTGTTCTAAGTCCAAGAATAAGGGGAGATAAAAAATTTCCTAGTAAGTCCAAGGAAATCTGCTAGAATTGTGGTAAACTTGGGTGCTTCTAAAAGGACTAAAAAGAGGAGAAGAAAAAGAAGAAGAAGCAAGATTCTAATTCTGAGTCCAAAAAAGAAGATGGAGATGCTTTCATCGTAGCCTTGGCCACTCATTTAGGTGACAATGCATGGTTGATAGACTCAAGTGCATATTTTCACATGACTCCTAAGAGAAATTGGTTTAGTAAGTATGAAAATTTTGATGGTGGTAAGGTGTATTTGGGTGATAACTCAATTCTTGATATTTTTGGTTGTGGAAGTATTCATGTGTGAAATTTTTTTATGGTAGAATTAGAAAATTTGATAGTGTCTTGCATATCCCTAGACTAGCGAGGAATTTGTTATCTATTAGTAAGCTAATAGATGCAAGTGTCCATGTACAATTTTCTAAAGAAGGTGTAAAAATGGTGAGAGGTGCTATGGTAATAGTAACAGGAAGAAGATTAGGTACATTGTACCAGCTTGATGCATGCACAATTGAGTGCAATATTACTTCTAGTAAGATTGTAAAAAAGACTACTCAGTTGGAAAAGGAGAGGCTTTCTCTTTCAATAGATGGTCATAGTTTTTGGGTACCCAAGGGTGCTCTATCTACCAAATCAAAGTTTCCTATAGAGAAGTCCATGTAATGGCACCAGAGACTTGGCCACATAGGTGAAAGGGTCTACGAACCTTGAAAAATAAGAACCTTGTTGATGGGTTGAATGACTACAATCTTGAATTTGATTTTTGTGAGCATTGTATCTATGGTAAACAAAATTTCATTCAGTTTTACTTGAGTTCCCATAGGTCCTCATGTATTTTGGATCTAATCCATCTGGATGTATTTGGTCAAGTTGATGTTCCATCTATTGGTAAATCAGTTTATTATGTTTCTTTCATTGATGATTTCAGTAGAAGAACATGAGTTTATTTTCTTAGGAGTAAACCTAAAGTTTTCAATCATTTCAAAGAATTTAAAGAAATGATTGAGTTGCAGACTAGAAATAAAATAAAAATTTTGAAAATTGATAATGGTGGTGAATTTTTCTCTGATGATTTTGACACATTTTGTAAAGAGTGTGATATTAAAAGAGAGAAGACAACTTTGTATTCTCCACGGTAGAATGGAGTTGTAGAAAGAATGAGTAGGACCCTGATGGAGAAGGCTAGAAGTATGCTGAGTGGTGCTAGACTAGAACAAAATTTTTGGGTCGAAGTTGTAGCCACTACTTGCTACTTGATAAACAGGTCTCCTACATCGGCTTTTGTTGATAAGATGCCAATGGAAGCATGGTCAGGCCACAAGCCTTCACTTAGACACCTAAGAGTGTTTGGTTGCCAAACATATGCTCATATGCCAAAGGAGAAGTAGACTAAATTGAATAACAAGGCTGTCAAATGTATCTTCATCAGATATAGTTATGGTGTGAAAGGATACAAGCTTTGGAATCCTATTGAACAAAAGGTATTTTATTCAAGAAGTGTTATTGTTTAGAGAAGCTAAGCCTTCTTCTATTACAATGCAGCTAAAAAAAATAGAAGAAAAGAAAGATGTGATTCAACTACCTACTACACCAAAGAAAGTTGAATCGAGGCCTTAAGAAAGACAAGAAATTGAAGAGATCTCTATGATTTTTGAATCATTAGAGGAAGAAGGGGTACCTAAAGCTGAACCTAAACCAAATCTTGTTCAAAGATCTACTAGACAAAGGAAACTACCTAAAAGGTATGGGTATTCTCCTGATGATAGGAGATGCATACTTGCATTGAATGCTAATATTGATGAGTTGAGATTTGTACAAGAGGCTCTTGGTATGAATGATTTAGAGTCCTAAAAAATAACCATGGATGAAGAAATGAAAGCTCTTAAGAGGAATAAAACATGGGAACTTGTACCATTGCCTGAAGGATGGAAGCTTGTTGGTTGTAAATGGGTGTTGAAAAGGAAGATGGGTTCAGATGGAAGCTTTGAGAAGTATAAAGCATGTTTGGTTGCAAAAGGTTACTCTCAGGTTGAGGGAGTAGATTATGGTGAGATTTTTTCTCTAATAGCCAAAATGATATCAATTAGATTTTTGCTTTCTATAGCAGCATCTTATGATCTACAGATCGAGCAAATGGATGTGAAAACTAATTTCCTTCATGGGGATTTGGAGGAAGAAATTTACATGTCATAGCTAGAGCACTATGTGGTAAAAGGTAAAATTTATTTGGTTTATAAATTGAAGAAATCCTTGTATGGTTTAAAATAGAGTCCTAGGATGTGGTACCAGAAGTTTGATACATATGTGTTGAGTTTGGTATTTGTGCAATCTAAATTTGATCACTATATATATTTGATGGTGATGGTTTCCTAGTTATTGCTTTGTATGTCGATGACATGTTATTTATTGGAAAAGAAAAAGTTTTAATTATAGAATTAAAATCTCAACTCTCAAAAAATTTTGAAATGAAAGATCTTGGTGCAGTGCCATGGTAAAAGCACAAACTTGTGTCATCCTTTTGTAAAGGAAAACGCTAACAAAAGTATAACTATTCACCTTCAATGACATAAAATTAGTATTATTGTTTTGAATTGGAAAATGAAGTAAACTTATGAAATGTGTAGACATGGATGAAGTTTATGATTATATTTTTTAATAATTATCGGGAATAAAAATTGATATATATTTCCTAATTTTTATAGATAGATTTTTGGCTATTGAAAAATGTTGAAAATGAGGGGTCTAGTTCCCACCAAAAAACTATATGGAAATAAACTTATTTCCATTTGATCCTAGACTATGTGATAGATAACATATATAGCTAGAACAGTTAAAAATAAAAATCATCTTTAGACCTATATTTTGTCTTTTATAATGATTCTAATTTCAACTCACCTAAAATCAATAGTTTTCATCTCCCACCACATGTTTCAAAACAAATCTATTGTAACCAGAAGGAAAATTATACATACTAGAAGAGGATTCTCTCTAGAATGTCATATAATTTTAAAATTTTTTTGACATGATTTTTTATTTTTTTCTTTCTCAAAACTGACATCTTTTACAGTGTTAAAATACATGATTGTAGAATTTTTTAATTACAATATACTAAATCTAACTAAAGCATTATAAACTCTATATGAGAATATTCTTGACTCTAAGCTCTATAAAATGGTGTTTATATGTTTTTGATTAAGAAAAATAGGTTTTATTGGGATCTTGAAATCCAAGAGTTCTTACATAATGAAGGGCTGAAAATCAATAAAATAAGCCTACCAATAGAACAACAACCAACAAAAAGGCCAGAACAAAAAAATAGGTGAAAAGCGAAAAAGACAAAGACCTGCAAAGACTACAAAAACCAAGGATGAAACTTGAAAATTCTTCACCTACTCCCTCATCTTCCTTTCGAGGCCCTAGATAGTCTCTATCACTTCATAGGCTCTCTGATTCTCCTTTTCCATGAGATCCTAAATTTTTTCACAGGTCTGACCCAAGTGGCTTTGGGTTATGTCCATTATGGTGTCCTCTTTCATCATATCTTCAACATTGTGCTTCTTTTCCTTCTCCTCAACAAAACTCCTAGCTCTTAGCTTACCACCAAGACTGATAATGTTTTCATTGAAAGAATTCAAAATAGTGAGCATCTAATTAGCCATGTTATGGTTGTAATTCTCTAGATTTTGCATCCTTTTTTCAACCAACCTTATTTGATCCTCCTAGTCTATCAAGATCCCTTGCTCATTCATCTTCCCCTAGCTTTCCATCTATCACATTCTATCTTTTACCTCCTCCAACTAATGAAAAAGTCATTTAATAGATCAAAAGTTATCAATCATGTTGTTTTTTGCATTATTGAGCAAATTCATACCCACCTCCCTTGCATTGTCTATGATGGCCACCAACACCGGTTCTATTAGTTCCTCCAATTGGATCTTGCCCTCTTTTTCTTCAAGGATTTGAGGATTCATAATTTCTCTCACAATCCCCATATTTAAGGTTCCAGCATTGAAATTTCTACAAGCCATACACCTATCTTTTATAAAAACCTTACCACTTCCCTCCTCCATTTTCTCCTTTTCCTTCTCTTTTGGGGGAATGGGAAGGGGAGGGAGCACAGAGAACTCTAGACCCATATCATTTTTCCCCTCCAAAGGCATGTCCTCCTTTTCATTCCTCTTATGCTTCTTTCTAGGGTTAGTAGTCAGCTCCTTTGTAATCTCAACATCCTCCCCCTTTTTCTCATCCTCTATGTCCATATCTTCTCCTTCCTCATTGTACTCTTCTTCCTTTAGACCAACTATGGTGTTTATATGTTATTAAAAGAATCTCATAAAAATAATAAGAGTTAATGAAACACCACTTTTCAAAAATAATTTTATTTATTTAGTAATTGGATACAAACTAGTATAAAACATGCATTTAATAGACATTTTCAGTTAGAAAAGTGTTAGACCATATATAACTTATCTTGAATGAATTTATCTAGATCATATGTTTCAACAAAATTGATTTTTAGATAGAAATACTCAAATTCAATCATTCTAATAAGTCAACCTAAAAGGTGACATAACTTTGTACTTTTACCTAGCATGTACATTCTAGGAATGGAGATTATAAGAGATAGACAGAATAGAAATCTTTGGCTAGGCCAAAGTAAGTATGTTGGTACTATTCTAAAAAGGTTCAATATGCAGGATTCAAGACTATTGAGTGTTCCTATTACAGTGGGAACAAAGCTTTCTAGCTCACAGTTTCCTATATCCCCATTGGAGATGGAAGAGATGAGTCAAGTACCATATCAGAGTGTTGTTGGAAGTTTGATGTATTCTATGGTTTGTACAAGACTAGACATTGCCCAAGTAGTGGGAGTACTTTCCCGTTATATATCTAATCTAGGAAGAGCACATTGGGATGCAGTAAAAAGAGTTTTCAGATACTTGTGAGGTACCTTAGAGTACTCAATATGTTTTCATGGAATAGGAAACAAGCATTCCATATGTATTTGAGGCTATGTGGATTCAAACTGGGTCGGTGATGTTGATAGTAGAAGATCCACCAGTGCATAAGTGTTTACATTATTTGGTGGTGCAATCAGTTAGATGAGTAAGCAACAAGCTGTGGTTACTTTGTCCACTATTGAGAAAAAGTATATGGTAGCTACTCATGCCTGCAAGGAAGCCTTCTAGTTAAAGAGATTGTGTTCAAATATAGAGTTCAAATAGGGTATAGTGACAATTAATAATGATAGTTAGAGTACAATCTACCTAGCGAAGAACCCAAATTTTCATGCCAGGACCAAGCACATTGACATACAATATCATTTTGTGAGAGATATGGTTAAGGATGGCAAGGTGAAGCTAGAGAAGGTAGAGACTTTGGTGAATGTTGTTGATGCATTAACTAAGCCCTTGAGCACAAAGAAGTTTAGATGGTGTTTAGAGACTATGGGCCTCTTGACCCCTAGCAATTAAGTCTATGATATTTCAGATCCCCTGACTCTTGCAAGGTGTCGACATGTGGAAGAATGATGAGAACATGTGTCTCAACCTTGTAATCCTTTTCCTAAAAAATTCTAGAATTTGTTTGTGGAAGTTTTACACTTGTTTATATCTTGTAAAAGAGTGTATAAAATACCAAAAGGTGTGCTATCCATAGTAGAATATAGGAGGGCCATTTTTAGAGCATAGTTAGCTTGTTTTATGACTTTTATGGGGGTCTAAACTAAGAGACAAAATTATGGACGGGATTGCTATTTTAACCTGGTTATTTTTCCATCTTGGAAATGTAAATGTCAAAAATGGGTAACATGTGGCATGGTAGTTTTGCCCATGCTTTTGTAAAACCAAAAGTGGTTTCTAGGTTGTAGAATCATTATAAAAGGAGGGCTTCGGGAGGTGTTTGGGTCATTGAGTTTTTGCAAGACTGGTGCTAGAAGGAGTCTCTCCAAGTTTGAATTGTGGTGATGCACTCCTATAAGAACTTGCATTGAAAGTGTATTGTAATCATCTTGGTTTGATAATACATTGTGTAGGTCTTGGAGGGTGGAGTTTTTCTCCTGGAAGGGTTTCCCCATGTTAATCACTATGTTATGTGTTCATTGTTATTTTGATTATGCTTTATTATGCATTTCTTGAGATCTCTACAATAATTAGTTCAATTTGCATAATCATCCTCTCAAATATTAGTGTGGGAAGTGATTACATGCACCTTTGCTTCCTTATAGTTCTCAAAGTCATTTCCTTCGTAAAGACATTATTGAAAGTATAAATTTGAATGTACTTTCAAATTTGAAAGGCTTGCCCTTAAGCTTTCACTCCTATTGTTAGAGATTATGCTTCTTAGAATGGCTTAATTTGCTTGTCTACTTCATTTTATTCCTATAAGATGCTCTTGCTAATACTTGCTATTTTTATATTTAGGTAAATGTTAATGAAATTTATTAAAATAATATTGTTGTAAGATGGAACCCATTTATTATTACCTTGGGTGTAAGATATAAATTGGGCAAATGAGATCTCTACTTATAAAATTAGTCATTGTCAATTTTTCTACCAAACTTTCTTGAAACACATTTAACACTATTAAATAGATAGTTATAGTGTTTAGTGATGGTGTGTCTATCATAGGACATGTTGTAGTGTAATTTTATCTGATATGAAATTTGAATTTTATGGCACCCATGTTCGAAGGAATAGTGGATTTTTAAATCTATGGGAGAAATAGAGATGTTGAAAAATCAATGATTGTCTGAGAAGTGAGAAGCACGTGTTTGATCTTTCCTAGTGGTGACATGTTGCCATTTTATAGAAATAAAATGGCTAGAATGATGCAATCTATTACTTTTCTCTCCAAGAAAATCATGTGGGCAGATGACATGATTTTATATTGCTAGAAATCTCCAAATGTCTAAAGAAGCTATATTGGAGTGTGAATCCCACGAGCATCGAGTGTAAATAAACTATGATTTCCTTCCCTCTCTTGCTTTCTCCCTATATGAAGGAAGTCGTCTGTCTAAACACCTCCAAACTCACATCATCATCTTCTTCTTGTTCTTCATGATTTTTGTACTGTAGTCAAAATGGGAAGCTGAACTGAATGTGGGAGACAAACACCAAGGTCTAAAACTGCACACCCCTCTCTCTCACACTTATCAGCATTTATTCTATTTCTTTATTAAAAGTTGTTCCTTTTTGTCCTTGCAAATTTGATTTGTCTAGGTGTTAAGAAGGAACTTAGAATTAAAACATTTCTTATTTTTCTGTATAGATTTTGAACAAATGGAAGCCTTCAATTTGGGATGTAGCCATTCTTTCTAGAAATCATCCCGCACTACTATAATTGTATAGATAAAACCACCATACATATATATAAAAGGATAGCAATTTTATAGTAAAAACTATCGTACATACATTAAAAAAAAGCCATGTTCATCCATCAATCAAAGTCCATGTCCTGCATCCTTGTGTTTATTTTGTGTCCGAGTTTGGAAAAAATTTTGGTGAACAGACAAATGATTAAAAAAAAAATTTATTAATTGTGTAGTAGTACTGATACGAAGGAATGGATTGATAGTGGAATTGTCATCATGGACCCTTTTTTGTATGAATTGTTACTAGAAAAATTTTGTCATTCGATACAATTTCGTGAGCACAATGTTACATGAAATTCAATAACTTAAAATCCTTCATCACATTAACCATTACTATTATGTCACTGAAGAGTTAACCATTTGAACTGATTTAACTGTATCATTTGTTACTTTTATTACTAAAACAAAATATTTATTGAATTTTATTTTTTTAACTTTTATTACTAACACACTAAAGTTTTCTTAATAATATAAAATACAAAACTATGTTCAAACTATTAATTGCATATTTGCCAATTTTAAATTTTACTGACAACTACAAACTAAATTACAGATGAGAACTATACAAGCACAGTTACAATGGATGATGGAATGGAGGTATGTTACATACATGACACCATAACTTTTTAATTTAGGTTTTCATTGTCACCTTCGATTTGAAGGCTCAAAAGAAGAACTTAAAAAAATTGGATTATTTGACATTTCTACCATTGTGTGTGCTCATTTATATACTACATGTTAAAAAAGCGCATGAAACAAATGAGTGGATTTTAAAAATTTCTCCAATTTGATGTTAAAAAGTAGAAATGGTCAATGTTCTTTATTAAATTAAATTGTGGAAAGCATTTGTGGGATAATGGTTATAAGCTTTGCATTCTCAAATGCATACTAACCTCATATCCCCTTGTGGTTGCTTATGGGCAATGTTAATGCTTAAATTTAAGTAACCATTGTGTTCCCATGTAACTCTTAAATTAAGAGGATAGGAATTTTGCATTTTTTTCCTATTATGGTGGAGCAACAAACACTAATAATTTCAAAATAAGTTTTGAAAAAATGGAGGGTCTTAAAATAAGTAGCACCTTCTTATAGGAAAAATGGCAGATGTCTTCATCATAATTTTTACTCTTGCCTAAATTTTATCTTCCTTGGAATTTAATTTGCAATAGACATTCATTTAAATTTTCCATTTAAAAGAAAATAAAAAATTTCTTTTATGTGCACACCAACTTCACAATTATTTGCTAAAATAATGTAGTAGCTAATAGCCAAAATAAGCCTAACAATTGCATGGGAACCTCCCCTAAGAGGCTATTTTGCTAACACTTGCTTTTTTTTCTATATATCTAAATGTTGAAGAAATTTGAAAAATAATGTTGATGTTGTTGGAATCTATCTACTTTTTATTTGGACGAATTTATCTCTTCTTTGAATAGTCATTTATTAGTTCCTGTCAAAGGAGGATGCTATTGCATTTGTTCAACTCACGTTTTCAATTAAATTGGTCAATTGGTAGAATTTAAAAAGTTCGATACAATTTAAAATGTTAACATCTTTTCTTTTTTTGTTAAGATTTTATAATTCACATTTTTCATTAATTCTAATGGCTTGTGCTAATTTTGGTAGGGAGAAAAAATAATTTCTCTCAACAAAAATGTACAAAATATATGTCATGTCATTAATGAAACTATATGTCATGCATTAATAATAAGTATGTCTTTTTAGAATCGTCACACGTCAATTAGGTTTTTCTGCAACATATTAAAAGATGTCATTTCATTAATGACAACTTTATGCCATTCATTAATAACAACTTGATCGTTTCCCATTTGGGTGGGTTAGATTTTTTTTTAATATTATTTTAACTTGTGCATTCTTACAATATTAGAATTAAATATAGTTATGTTAATAAAATTCACTTATAGCCATATTATTTATCTTGACAATTTTTTTAATTAATTAAAAATATTTATATTAACAATAATCAAGAATTTTTTTAATAAAACATAGACGATGTCAATTATACACTAAATGGTCTTGCATTATTTTCACATTTAATTTATTTTTAAAATTTATTTAATTTTTAAATTGTTAAAAATATTTCAAATTAATGATGTTACTCTTGTTATGTTACTTATTGGAGCAAAAAGATGGGTTTTCAACACCTTGTTCAAAATAAGCTTAACATATATTTATCACAATCCAACTCATAGATATTATTCAAGACATAACTTTTTTTTTTAAATAGAGGGAAAATAATTTCAATAATGGTGCATGCACGTCTTGTTCAAATAATATTTTTCTAAGAAGTCCCCTTTATAAGGATCCAATCTAAGCACTCACAATTTTCCCTACCCAAATCACAAATCCTCATACATTTTTTAAGATCTAAATACATTGAACTATTGACAGAAACTTTGATGCTTTGTGTCACTTATTTATATTCATATTTTTGTTTGTAAGTTTAGTAAAATTAGCTTTTAGGGAACATGAATTTTTCTACCAAAAATTCTTGAAATATATTTGACACTATTTTATAAATAGTTATTATATTTAATGACGATGTGTCTAACATGGTCCATGAGTTGCGGGGTAAAAATTTTCTCATACTAGCAATTGCACTCTAAGGGTGCAATGATCGCATTGATAGGAATCTATATACTTGAGTAATATCTTCAAGGATAGGAACAAAATTTTGAATAGCTAAACTGAAATTCTCCAAAACTTTTACTAATAAAAATATAAAACTACAAACAATATATCAAATTCAAGTTGAAAGGAAATTTTTTGCCCTTAAATGATAAAAATACAACAAAATATTAGCAAACATGATATACACTTTTTGGGAAAACGCCTAGAATATGGTGAATTTGTCATTTTTGTATGTGATAGATAAATCAAAGCTTCTTTGGAAAGCTCTTCTGATAAAAATATCATGAATGTTAGATATTTGACCTACAATTTGAGAATAAATTTAGATGGAAGCATGATAATTTTAAACAACGATAAACATTTCAATAAAGATGCATGATCGTAGGAACTTCTATAGTGAATATTATCAAGGACATGAAAATTTCAAGATTGTAGTGAGACTTCTTTCAATTTTAATTGCATTGTCATATATTGCACTATATTAATCAAAAGACAAAGTTGTGGCACTAAACAAATGCCTTAGTGATGAAACAAAGTTTTCTTATGTCTCAATAGGAGGAAAATATTTAGATGCAGAGTGTAAAATGGCAGACAAATTTATTCTAGAACTCAAATCAAATGAGAGAAGAGAATGTGTCTCTTGAAAGTTCAAAGAAATTAGAAATGATTCTTGATCTTCCAATTATGTTATGTTAATTCAAACATTAATCAAAAATAACATATCTAAAATAGATGGTTCATAGTATGGAGCAAAATGAGCAATTAAATCATTGCTTGAATGGTAATAATGTTCATTATCCTATAAAACTTGGCATTTCAAAAAATAGTCATAATAGCCCAACAAGTAAATAAGATCTTTGCAAGATTTATGTAGTGCATCTCAAAAGCCAACATTATGTTACTATCTTCCCAAAATTGTTGTGCCTATAAAAGTTAGGTCAATCATTAATAAATATAATTATCCATTCAAAGCTTACAAGTTTAAAGTTATTATTCGAATATTCAAATATTTCAACATAGAAATTGATTACTATACTAGGTTTAGAGTTAACTTGTTATTAGACATTGATCGGTAATTATTACTTTACATTATATTCTTAGAAAAACATATTTTGATAGAGAAAATCATTGGTATATCTTTTAGCGCATTTTCTTTTACCAATGTTTTTGACTATTAGCATCTGATTATTATTAAACCTACACCATATTTAGGGAATGGTCAAAATTTCATTATTTTAAAATTTTATTTCTGATGTAACATAAATATCATTAAGAAATATCTTCCAAGGACATCTATCTTGGGTAAACTATTAATAAATATAGCTATTCATACAAAGATTACAAGTCTAAGGTTAACATTGTAAAGTTTAAATGTGTTTTAAGTAGAAAATGATTAGCATACTAAGCTTGGAGTTAATGATTGTTATTGGTCATTGATTAGGTATATCTAAATATGTGTTTTTATTATAACATTGTTCCTATTAACAATAAGGATACAAAATACGGTTGAGAAAGATTCAAGTTATAACATCATGGAACTCTTCCCCAAATCAACTATCTTTCTACAATCATATACATAGATACAATTATCAAATACACAAGTTACATTGTACTATTACATGAATATAAGAGTTAATTTAATTTATTGAATATCTAGATAAGATGGTAATTATTAGTTTACATTATATATTTAGAAAAAAATATTTTAGTATAGAAATTGATTGGCATGTCTCACAATCAACTCCAATCCTCTCATCAATTTTACTAAGCATTATCAGTTGTCTACCATTCAACCTAACATATTTATGAAATGTTCAAAATTTTGATCTTTTAAGATTATTATTAAAGAAAAATATTCTAAGAAAGAGAAACCTTTCATCATAGACTTAAAAAGAGATAAATAACCTATCTAAAGCACAAGAACCAAGAAAGAGGCATGTGCACGTGCATGCACACATACACACATACACCAAAAAGATAAAAAGAGATAAATAACCTATCTAAAGCACAAGAACCAAGAAAGAGGCATGTGCACGTGCATGTACACATACACACATACACCAAAAAGATAAAAAGAGATAAATATAAAATATAAAATATAAAAATCAAGAAAGAGGTACACACAATAAGAAAAAAATGTTAAAAAGGAAAAAATTAATTCAAGAGAAAAAATAAATCTATAAATTAAAAAATATACATGCAAATAAAGATTAATAAGAAAAAGAAAAGTAACATTCTTGAAAACAAGAATCAATACATGAGAGACCAAAAAAATAACAAACTAAAAAAAAAAATATAATAATAAATAAATAGAAAATAGAAAATGAACATGCATACATCAATTCAAAATTTAAAAAATAAAATAATTATAATAAATATAAATTCAAAGACAAAGAAAAAACTAATAATAGGGAGGGAGGGAGGGAGGGAGGGAGGGAGAGAGAGAGAGAGAGAGAGAGAGAGAGAGAGAGAGAGAGAGAGAGAGAGTATTCCTACATATAAAGGGGAAAAAAAGAGAAAATATATAAATAATATGTTCAGATTCATCATAATGCATTATCTCACAAGAATAGTTTCCTTATGGATCAACTAATTTCACAAATTTTCAATGGATCAATATTCAAAGAATTTATTTCACTCATTATGACATCCCTAGACATAGTTTTAACTCTTACTATTGTATTTACATAGTCTTGCATTTCCTTGACCAGAAAACCACTTCTTTGTAGGGTGTATTTTGGCTGACCCTTAAGATTATTGTGTCCCCTTTTCTAACTTCTACTTATTATGATCAAGGTGACTATTGTGGTTCCACAACACACACCTCATTTTGATTAGGAAATGGGGACCCCCTACTTTTCATTCATATTTGAGCCAATTTCGAGGCCCTAAGTCTGTGTCATCAAATCGTAAAAGGTGAAAAAAAAATCAATCAAAAAGGGTTGAAAATTTGAAAAAATCTAAAAATTGGAAAATTGGAAAAATAATAATATTTTTTTGCACAACTACGTAACTCCCCTACTGTGTAGGTGTGCATCACCTTCGGTGATGCGATGTCGCATACCCATGCGACGGTGCACCACTGAGGGTGAATGGGGTTATATAAAACCCCCTCCCCATCTTCCTCACCAATTTTTTTTCATCTCAACACTTTGCAAATTGTGATCTCCTTGTTCCCTTCACAGCTCCCTCGTCAAGTGCTCCAATGTAGTCTCCTCACTCTGCATCTACACGGACATGCGCAACATAACACAAATAGTCAATGCGTATATATGCACCCAAACTGGTGCGCATGAGCACTTGATCCACAAACCCTCATTCACAAAACACATAAATGAGGTGGGTGCTTCACCCCACACTACATTGCACGCATTGCGCTACCATGCATCCTGCGTCCCACTCACCACTTGCATCATGCACCATGCCACGCACCACCCACTATCGTGCCCCATATCCAAACCAATAACCATTTCATAGATGCTAAAAATGCAAAAAGAAAAGAGGTGCATGATGTGCACCCCCTTTTACAACAAACCCTCACTTCATAGGACTCCCTAAAGCAAGGTGCGCACTTGTGCACCCGGATAGGTGCACTAGTCCGCACCTCCAGAAAATAAAAAATTTAAAAAAATGTTCAAAAACTTAAATCTTAAAAATTGCAAAACACAGTAAATGAGGTGCTCAATTGCACAACTGGTCTGGTGCAAAAGTGCACACCCTATCTTTTATTTTTCTTTGATAAATAACATGAGGGGGTAATTAGATGTTTTTGCATATTTTAGGATATTAATAAGCCTTATTATGATGAACTAATAAATGTCTTTTCTTTGTGCAGATATTATGGAATCCTCATCTGGCGAGAAGATGGAACCCAAGCCCATGGTTTTCAAGTTCCAAGGGTTCCCATCCAAGTCAAGATTCCAAGACAACTATGTAGGGATAAAAGATATTGATTTGGGACACACCGACTTGGGAGAATTTTTGAGAATCTACAACAAGCCTATAGAGAGATCAACTTTGGTATCTACTTTAATTTGATTAGGGTTGGTGAGCGCAGCTTCACACCCAATGTTACTACAATCAGTAGAGTTAATTATGACACTGGCACCACACTTTGTTCTAGAGGAAAGAGTGGTTAAGAGTGTGACTAGAGAAGTTGTGTTGGACCTCTGACTCTATAACATTGAAAGGGTCTTTCATCTCTTGAGGGTAGATCAATTCATAAGACTCTCCTATGAAGTAGCAGAAAGGTGGTATAGAGAGTACCTAAAAGAAGCAATAGAAATCATTCAATCATCTTACCTCAGTGAGAAGACTCCTCTAGGGAGGATAACTGGAAAAGTGGATATGACAAGGGGGTACATGAAAGAAGATATTGGCTATTCCATCATTCTTCTAAGCAGGGTCATGAGTCTATTAGCAACCTAACATTTGAATGTTTTCATGATTAACTTTATTGAGACTATCAAGATAGCAAATATGCCACTTGACTAGGCCACCATATTAAGTGAGAACTTGTGCAAAAAATTGGGGGTAGTCAAGGATAAGAATAAGTTCTATATGACTTCTATATCTACTAGTGGCTAGTGCCACAAATTATCCTAGATTGTATAAGAGGCTCAACATATAGGATCCCAATGACTAGCCTTACATCGTCTACCATCACCTGGTGAGGAAGAAGCTCTTAGCATAGAGCAAGGAATACAGAATCATGAATGATGTGTTCATATTCGTAATCATCCAATTCATAGAGGTAGACTATGCAAAGAGGTTATCTAATGATGCAATTGCATAGATAGTAGCTCTCAGGGCCAACTGCATCTAGTTCAAGACATTCACATATCTATGGGTAGTCAGTGCCTATGTCAACCCTAAGAAGCTCCCTAAATATCCAAGTGATAGACTAGTTTTGATGGAGATTGCACAGCAGATTGAATCTATGTATGATAGGGTGAGGAAGCAATGGAGACCATGTTGGACATGGCCCCTGGTCATAGTACCATATTAGGTGAAGCGGAAGCAAGCTATTTCAACTTTTGAGTGGGAGTGGGAACATTATCCCCTTAAGGAATACAACTCTCCCCGACTCCATTTTGATAATATTAGGAAAGTTGGAAGTCTGGCCGGCAGATAATTCCACCATGAGGAGGCCATTGAAGACCACTGGATGAATGCAACAAATGACTATGATGTTCATATTAGGGACTATTATAGGATGACTTTGTATTTGCAAAAAGGGCTCTCAAAATAAGCATTCCAAAGGAAATACTGTAGCAAGATTCTAGGGAGCTACTAAACCCCCTATTCAACTTAGACAAAATCGAAGAGAGACCCATCATGAATGCCAAGGTTGATAGGGAGGAGGGTGATGATATTAATCATTGGGTGAGGCATGTAATTAGAATGACTAAGAATTGGATCAAGAAACCTTTTCAACTTGATCCAATACTTGATACTATGATATTTCACATGCAAGCCCACCCAGAGAAAGGTAGAGGAAAGAAAGTTACAATTCCTACCTTTGTGGCCCAGTCTCTCATCAAGCCAAAAATAGTATACCAACTTGACTACCTAGTTGGATACTATCACCCTCCAAAGAGGAAAGGAAAGGGGAAAAGAAAGAGGACCTCAATCTCCTCAAAGGGCTAAAACAAAAGAAGTTGAATTGCAAGCAGCTCCCCAGTAGCAAGAAGAAAATATACAAGGGGCCAAGGATATTGGAGCTATTCAAGTCCAAAATGACCCTCAATTGCCTCCCTTTACCTAGCCAATCAAAAGAGGGAGAGATTCAGTAGGTTTCTATCCCTCCTCCACAAGTAGAGCCATCATCCCCTTCTATCTCCATGAAATAGAAAAGGATTAAGATCTGTATGAAGAAGAGGCAAAGGATGACTATAAGAATAGTTCTGTGCCCATCTATCCCCGAAACCATTTGAGAGGGAGGAGAAGAAGAAGTGGAAGATGAAGAGGAATAGGTACCTTTATAGGGAAGAACCTAGCTAGCTAGAGCTGCAAAACAACAAAGGAGGAGAAGTTCCATAATAACACCGCCATCCACCCCAGAGGAACCCTCAGAAGTCTCTTCTTTGGAAGATGAAGTAAAATAGTGGGTGGATGAGCAGAGTGAAGAGGGCGATGACATTTTCAAAATGTCAAATTTTAATTTTATGCCCATGGGGATAGAATTAGTTGGGTATAAGATTAGGGATACCCCTATAGGTGAACCCCAACAAGAAGATTGCATGCAAATGCCACCAGATTCACAAGGTCTCGATCTTACTCCCCCATCTCCACCACAAGTCACGATGGTAGACAAAGGCTCAGTTACTCCTCTACCTCAAAGTTTAGAAGAACAGGTTCAAAAGAAACTTTCACAAGAGGAGGAACCACAACAAATGGTGACCAATGAAGTGTTTAAGGAGGTATAAATGGTAGAATATTCTCAACCACCTTCCCAAGACACTAAGGTGCAAGCTGTAGGGTCTACTGAGACAGAGCTATAGAACAAGAGCTCTTGCAAAGAGAAAGTACTCTAAGGAGGAGTGATAAGGTAAAGGAGGTAGTGGAACATATTCCTTCATCCTCAAGAGGTAGGTCTTCAGCTGAGTGCATCCCAAGATGTCTCTAAAAAGAAATAATGAGGAGCACAAAGTCACAATTTCGTGCTAATGAGGAACACATTTTTGAGTTGGTTGAGATTTTGAATAAACCTGAGTCTCCATTACATGAGGCAAGACCATTGACATTTTTTAATAATACATGAGATTAGGAATTGTTTGCTCAAGTGGCCATCCCTCCTAATGATACAAATGTAGAAAGCCTTGGTCCTCAAGACTATCAAATTAAAGAGGTCATGCTTGGGAGGCCCACATGAGATACAACCCAATTGATGGTAACCATGGGGATTCAGGAAGTTTTTAGGAACATGGAGTAGGAAGAGGTCAAACTCCAAACACTTCGATGAATTTAGCCAAAGTAGTTGGTCTTCTAGATCCTAAGCACCTCAAGGAGACATTGAATACCATACTCAAATAAGGGGGAGCTATACATGTAGACCCATTTTTGAAAGCCTGTCAACACTGGCAGGAAAGTTTTGAAGAAAAGGGCATTTTGATTATCCAAGGGAACCTAAAGTTACTGCACACTACATAAGAGAATGTGAATAAAATGGTGGCAATTTTGAAGTAGGACTTTAGCATTATGGATGAAGTAAGGGCCTAGAGTAAGGACTTACAAATTTTGTAGGCAATAAAGGGGTAAAGTTAAAAAATTTTGGTAGATGTATATACAGCGAAGGAATAAGATTTGATTGATGATTGGATAAAGAAGATTGCCGGTAGTAATAAAGTAATGGAAACATTACATGCAGAGATCCATAGGCTCAAGGACCAAGCCCGAGAGTGAATTTTGGAAGCAAAGAAGCATTACAGCGATGTGTGCTTAAGGATTTTTGAAGATGAGAAATGGGAGAAATTGTTGCCTATAGAGGTAGTAGTAGAGATTTTTAAGAAGATTTTTGAGGAAGATGCTAATGGAAAAGATATCTAGCAAGCTTTCATAAACAAAGAAGCCTTATTAGAATTGGATACCAACCTCAGAGATTTTGCTAACACTCGAATTGAGGTAGAAAATTATAGATAGAAGTTTAAGGAAAAATATGAGGCTTTAGATTTATTGGATGCAACCAAAATTAATGAGATTATAGAGAAATTCAAGGGTGAACATCTAGACGTAGTCTTGGGATAAACGGGAACAAAACCTAGATGCCAAAATTTCAATTTTGACACTTAGTAAAATTTTAAGATTTTGGAACATTTTGAGGTGCACAGGTCTATAGGTGCATAGGTTTGTAAGTCTACTTTTCTAGAGGTGTGTCGATAGTTAACTACTAGTTCTAAAAATAGAGCTTTCCATACATGAAATGCATTCTAATGATAGTTTAACTCTGACAAACACCTAGTAAAGGATCATCTTCCATTTTTGGCACTTCCAGACACTTCCATTTTGACTCAAAGCTTTCTCATTCTTTCTCCTCTCATAAATTCTTTCTCTAGGTGCTTCACCCCTGTGAGCATCACCTAGATCCAATGAGTGCTAATTGTTCCATTTATTATCATGAGAGATGGATTCATGTTGAATCACTACTCATGAAACATGGTTCATCGAGTTTGACTCAATAAATCACACAGTTAAATCTTGATATTCACATCACAATTCTTTTTTTTTAACATGTAAAGGCTCATGCATCCAATTAATAAATAAAGAATGGATGAAGTCCTGCTTAGCACTAGTTAGATTGTTAGTTTGTATATAATTAGTTTTTTTTGTTGATTAAAAGTATTTTATTGTATTACGATATCTCTTACTCTCAACACAAACTGGGGAGATGATTTCTTATAAATACTCCATTGTAATATTTAATTGGGGCCACTATTATTTTGCAATAAAATTATGCTTTTGTTGCTCGCATTTGGAGTGTAGTAATTCTTGCCTAAATGTGTCATATTTTTGTGGATTTATGTTTATGAAATTGTGATTGAGCCAAAGGTTTATTGTTTTTTTTTCTAGTTGTACAATTCATTAGTTTTGGTGTTTGTTATGGTTTTGATGAATTCTGCTAACGTAACTAGCTTGAGAAGAAATAATCAAAATGTGTTTGCATATTTTATTTTGAAGCAGTGTACAGATTCTTCATCTCATCTGCAATCAAAATGAACTAGGAAAAGCCTCCTTGTGAACAATCACATTTATCTTCAACTGAACGAATTTAAGTAGGTTGCACAATCAACTCGAAACCTTGGAGTTGATTCACAGAATCAACTTTTCAAGAGAGGATCTTGCAAGAATTCTTGTCATTTAGCATTGTGCATAATGACAACTCATCAAAAGTGGTGCTAGAAGGAGGGCCCACTTTTGATTCTTAGAAAAAAAAGTAAAATTTTCCACAAAGTTTCAAAATTTTGCACTTTTCATGAAAATCTATGCTTTCTACAAGTTTAAGAAATTTTATGAGTTTGAAAAATTCAGGTGTGTAGGTGCACAACTACATAGGTTCGCAAGTCCATAGATTTGTAGCTATGCAAGTGCGCAAGTGTGCAAAACTCTATGATGCACCTAATTTGTGAGAAAGTGTACTTCTTTAGAGGTGCATTTTTTCTAGAATTGGTGCAAACATGAGGGTTCTGATCTAGAATCCCCATTTTAGTGAGCATTAAGATTTTCACCAAGGGCACACAAGTTTCTTGAGCTTACCCACTTTTGCAAACCATGTAGTGAGAAAGGAATACCCTGAATCCAACCACTTTCATTTGAACTTTCATCATCTTCTTCAACTTTGCCTCCACTCCAACTACCTAGTGGACCGCCACATACTGCAATAGTTCCACCTCAACAACCATCCTTAGGTCTGCCAAATCCTCTGATGGCCTTTTTTGCAAATGTTGTAGACTCACCAATAAACTTGAGAGGTGCACTCCATGACCTCCCTAAGAATCTTGAAAAGTTTTTCCCAAGGTTCATCTATGAAGAAACACAAACTACTGAAGACCACATTAAAGTATTCAAAGAAATTTGCAACCAAACATAGATTTCCAATGAGGATGTGGTCCTTTTTTTATTCCCTTACTCTTTGGGGGAAGTTTCCTACAATTGGTACATCAATTTGCCACTTGGATGTATTGGAGATTGGGACACCTTTGAAAAATTGTTCCTAGAACAATTTAAAACTTTTGTCAACCCAGCAGTGATACATTAGCAATTCATATCAATCAAAAGGGACCCAACTAAGTTAGTTTCACACTTCAATCATCACTTTCACATGGTGTATCACAGGTTGGAAATGCCATACACTATACCTGTTGAAGCAGCTATTCAAATTTATCTGAATGCTATGAACCCTCTTGTTGTTATCTTTTTGAGAAGGCTTCCTCCAACAGATATTGATACATTAGAAAAGGTCTTCACAAAGGCAATAAATTTTACTAAGCAAGCCAATCCTAATGGAGAAGGATTGATGCTTCCAACCCAAGCTATCATAGCAATGCCAATATACCCAGTCAAAGCATCCTTAGTGCCTAGTCAATTCATACCTATGAACCCAGTTCCACTATAGCAAGCACCCACTACACAGAACCCCACACTAACATTTCCAAGGTATGAGCCTCCAAATACTACATTCTTTGAAAAGAAGGCAATATTTCTTGTAGAAACGGACAATAGCTTCATTTAAGAAAGACTATGTCACAAATGAACAACGAATTTACTTGTTTTAGGTTGTCACAAGGAAAGAACAATAATTTCCAAAGAAACAATGCCGATCCTTGCAACAAAAATTATGGTCCAAATTACAACAAAAACTTCAATGGAAACAATAGCAATGCAGGAAACAATAATGGAGGAAACAACTTCAATCCTCTTGATCAAAATAATGGCTTCTAGAGATAGAACCGATAGTGGAACACCCATCCAAATAATGGAAACTTTCCTAGTGACAACTACAACAACATTCAGTATGCAAATATCAATCAATATGATGGCATTCACAATGCACCTAATAACAATGCTTCATACTGTAATGGAAGTCAAGAAATGAATCAAGGCTCACAAGTAAATGATAATAATCCTCCTATGCAACTCAATGCTATGCTATTAGAATACTACAACCCCACATAGAAGTCACAAGTAGAACAATCAGTTGATGAAGAATTCTCATTCCCATTCAGCCATGAACCTGACCTTCAACACAAAGAGATTTTTTCCTTTCACAATCACAATCAAAATATATAGAACTTGAGAAGTAGAAAGAAACCTCTGACAAATGGAATCCCTCTAGTGCTACAACCAACTCCTCCTGATCAAAGGGCCAGCAAAAATATGACACTAGTTAAACCATCACTTGGAGGATAAAAAAATCAAAACCAAGTGAATGTACCAGTAATATTGGAAAAACTTGCTTGGTCTACCAAAAGATATAATGTAGTTGAGGACTTGAAATAAATGAAGGCCAATATGTCTATGTTTGACATGTTGCAAAACTATCTGCAACAATGAGAGGTGCTCATAAAGACCCTGGACCATACAAGGACTTCCCACAATGCAAATATTACCCCTCAAAAGATGACATCACAACAAGTTAATGTTATGGAGGCATTTCCCATTATGTTTAAAGACAAGATAGAGGTGCCCCCATTTTTTCTCAGTATCAGAATATATAGGAAGAATCTTCATAATTGCCTTATTGATTCAGAAGCCTCATGCAATGTCATGCCATTATCCATAGCACAAAAGCTAGGGGTCACCCCACAACCTACCAACCGAACAGTTATATAGTTGGACAAAATAGAGGTGAAAGTCATAGGTGTACTAAAGGATGTATAGATATGATTGAGAGTCAACCCATGAATTCAAGACATCATTGATATATATGTGGTTGATATCCTAGAGATGTATAGATTACTCCTCAGTAGAGAATAGATGAAATGTCTAAGGGGATAGTTTTCCATGGATTTCACTCAACTTTGGTCACCATGGAAAGGTCTAAACAATCAAATCAAAATAGATGCAGAGCCAAACTTTGCAAAGATCATCACTGATTACAATGCTCCTAATGAGGTAGCCTTCTTACAAATAGATTTAGGCTTCTACAAGGTGATGGTTTTTGATACAATATCGACTGGAAAACCAAATGATCAAGATATGGACTCCATGATTTCAGCTCCGATGGATGAGTTCATGACACAATTCATAGACCATATGATGGCTAATCTACAATGTCTAGGAGAAGAAGTTGATCCCAATATTCTCCTCCTTGCAAGATTTGGTTGATTGCATAAAGTTAGCCATTCGAAGTGTTCATCATGTGAAGAAGTAGTTGCTAAGGTGTTGACACAAATGGTAAAAATAAAGAAAGTTGATGAGCCAAAAAATGGACCTACAAAAAACCAAAGTCCTACAAACGCATCTAATGTCATTAAAGAGATTGAAGGGGAAACTAAAGATTTGAATGCATCATATAGCGATACCTCTTTAGATAGCAGAGTTTTGTCTTCTCCTCCACTCAAAATGATCAAAGTACAAAGAAGAAGATGGTACATAAAAGGCCAGGGATAGACTTCAATGGTCATTTTTCCTTTGCCTAAAGTTGAAGAAATTAAAGAACTAATAGGGGAAATTCAAGAAAAATAAGAAAAACACACACCCCCTCTATCAGGAATTCACAGTAGAGAATCATCAAGTCTACCTTCCAGAAAATTGTGATGGGTTTGTAAGAAACAATCCTTTAAAGCTCAAGTAAAAGAGAAATTGAGAACAAATAAGCATAAGGTTAAAAAACCAAAGGAAAGCTCAATTTGGATGCTTCACTTTGAAGGTTCCAAATGTAAATCAAGAGCCGGTGCAAGTATTGAGCTAGTAGGTCCAAAAGGTAAATCTTTTTATGCAGAATATTGTTTGCAATTTAGATGCACTAACAATGTTACATAATATGAAGCATTGATTCAAGGACTTCTCTTTGCAATTGAAAAAGGAGTTATAGCTCTCATTGTCAAAGGAGATTCTCATTTGGTTATCCAACAAGTAAAATCATTGTACTCTTGTAACGATAAGAGATTTCTTACCTATAGGAAAAGGGAATGGGATATATTAGATGATTTTGAAGCTTTAAACATAAAGTCTATTCCAAGAAGGAAGAACATGGTAGCTAATGCCCTTTCTATTTCAGCAAGCATGTTGCAGCCAATTAAAGGAACAAAGTTGAAATGATTTTTAGTTGAATTCATTACTCCTCCATCTATTCCTCACAATATCACAAACTTCCAAGTTTTTCAGGATGATCAACATATACTAGAGTTTATTATGTGCAACAGTCATTTTAAGGGACAAAAAATAGATGACACCCCAGAGAACGAACCCAAAGGTGATGAGTTTGAAGATGAAGAATGGGTTCTTAATCTAAAAACCAATACTATTCCAAAGGGAATGGTTGAATTATAAAGAATCTTTGATTGTGATGAATCAACACTTAACAAAAGAATTCCTAAAGAAAAGGGGACCAATGAATGCAATGCATACAATTTAGGAACAGAAGATGATGCTAAGATGTTAAGGATTGGGAAAGCATGCAGTTTACAGGAAAGGGAAGACATGCTTAAATTTCTCATAGAATATAAGGATGTTATTGCTTGGAACTATGAGGATCTAAAGACATATGATCCTCAGATCATTACACATGATATTCCACTCAAACCTGACTCCAAATCTTTTCAAAAAAGGTAAAGACCTATCAATCCTATCCTTGAGCCTCTCATAATGAAGGAAGTCAAGAAATTACTAGATGCAAAGATTATTTTCCCTATGCTCCACTCTACATGGGTGGCTAATTTAATTCATGTACGGAAGAAGACTAGAGAGATTTGAGTTTGCATAGATTTTTGCAATTTGAACTTGGCCTCTTAGAAGGACAATTACCCATTGCCCTCAGTGGATGAAGTCTTACAAATTGTGAGTAGTTTGAAAATGATGTCTTTCTTGGATGGATATTCTAGTTACAATCAGGTGATGGTAGAAGAGGAAGACATATTAAAGACTGCCTTTATAACCAAATGGGGAACATTTGCCTATGGTAGAATTCCATTTGGATTGATTAATGTGGGGGCTACATTTCAAAGGGCCATGGATGAAGCTTTTAAGGGATTGATTAATAGATGCATAGTTATTTATATGGACTACTTGACTATCTTTTCAAAGGATCTAACTACTCACATTGCTAATCTAAGATAGGTGTTTAATAGGTGTTGTAAGTATGGCATATCTCTCAATCCCAAGAAATGTTTGTTTGGGGTCACTAAAGGAAAGCTCCTAAGACATGTCATTTCTAAAGTTGGCATCTCCATTGATCCTGATAGAGTTGAATCCGTTTTGAAGTTATCACCCCCAAACAGTCAGAAGGAACTTAAGTCTTTTTTGGGAAGATAAATTTTGTTCAAAAATTCATAAGTGGATTTGCAAAGATTATGCATCTTCTCAATTATTTTCTCAAGAAGGGAGCTAAAATGGAATGGGTTCTCAAGGTAAAGAAATTGTTCAAGGATATTAAGGTAGGTATTTCCATGCCTCTAGTATTGGTAGGTCCTGATTACAACCTTCCCTTCAAGATATATTCCTTTTCTCTAGAGAATTCATGCGTAGGGATCTTGACCTAGAAGAAGGAGAAGGAAGATGAAAGACCTATTGCTTTTATGAGTTGCCCACTGAGAAATTTTGAGTTGAATTATTCTAACCTCAACAAATAGTCTTTTGCCTTGGTTAAAGTAGTAAAGAATTTTTTCCATTTCATTTTAAGGAGTAAGGTGTATACTAGCATACCTAACCCAGTAGTAAAAATATTGTTGATGCAAAATGAACTTGGCAAAAGGAAAGGTAAATGGATGGCTATACTTCAAGAATCTTCCTAGAGATCCAATGTATGAAATTAGTTAGAGATCAAGGATTGTCAAGGATTATAGCTAATAACCAGATTGGCAATGAAAAGAAATTTGAGTTTGAGAAAGAAATAGATACTAAAGATCAGAAGAAAATGATAGTATCTCAAGTTGACATTGGGCAAGGTGTGGTGAAAAATGTATGGTACCAAGATATTGTGTACTATCTCCTATAGAATTGATGTCCTAGTTGGATGAATAGTTCACAATGTAGATGACTTAAAATGAAATGTGAGTCTTATATGTTTCAAGATAGTAAGTTTTACAAAAAGAACTATGAAGGGATCTACTTAAAGTTCTTGGGACATGAAGAAGCGAAGGAAGTCCTAGAACAATTTCATGACAAGTATGGTACAAGGCATGGTTCAATGGAAGTGACAACTCATATGATTTTAAGGTCAAGTTATTTTTGGCCCACATTATTTAAGGATACTTTTGAGCACGTGCACTCTACTCATGTCTATCAAACAAGTTCTAACAAAGAAAGACACTCGACAATGTTGTTACAACTCGTATATGAAGTATGCCCATTTGCAAAGTGGGGGCTAGATTTCATTGGTCCAATTAGTCCACCATCATCAACTAGACACACCTACATTCTCACAACTATTGATTATTGTACAAGATGGATAGAAGTAGAAACTTATAGAAATTGTACCACTAAGGTGATGATAGATTTTCTAGAGGAACATATTGTTACTAGATTTGGAATACCATTCACCCTTGTGTGTGATAATGGATCTACTTTTGCATCAATATTTTTGACTCAATGGGCATTTGAAAATAAAGTTATTATCAAGTTCTCTTCAAATTACTACCTATAAGGAAATGGGGTAGCAAAATCTATGAACAAGAACTTGATCACAATAATAAGGCGATTGTTGAAGGAGAACCCTAGAGACTGGTATATGCAATTGAAATATGCCTTATGGATAGATCGAGTGGGTCAAATATCCATATTTTCTTGTCTATGGACAAGAACTAGTATTTCTACTCAACCTCATAATTCCTATTTTAAAATTCATGAGTAGATACATTGAAGATGCTGACAAAGTACAAATTAGATTGATGAATCTTTTAGAGATAGACAAAAAATGGATAGTTGCAATGGAGCACATGGCTAAACATCAAGGTTTCATGAAGAGGTGGTTTGACAAGAGAGCCATGATAAAATCCTTCAGGATTTCTGACCTTGTTCTACTTTGGAATAAGGTGAAAGAAAAACTAGGCAACCATACCAAGTTTCAATGCTTGTGGACTAGTCCTTATTAGATCATGAAAATCCTTGAAGAAAACACTTTTAGGCTCAGTTCCTTATAGGGGGAATTTCTTCCCTTACCAGTAAATGGGAAATTTTTGAAACATTATTTTGAGGCCTAAAAGACCTAAAAAAAAATGAAAAAATTAGTTAGGTTTTATTTCTACATTTAATTAGGTTTTATTTTGGCAATTAGTTAGGTTTTATTTTTTTGAGAGTGTTTGTTTTTAGTTGTGTGTTTGTTTTTAGTCTCGTGTTTTCTTTCAAAGTCTTGTTAGTCCTAGGGGGTAAGGTGCACTTGAGATTTTATCTTGAGACATTTCACTAACCACTCTTTGGTTCTGATTTTAGGAAGAGGTATTTCTTTGTCAAAACATTTGGATGATTGTGTGTCTTATACCAACTGAACAACAGACATTGCTTACGGAAATAGGGAGACTTTTAGTCTTAAATTCAAGTTTCTAAACCAACGAGATCTCAACACTCTATGAACTTAAGAATTAGTCATCTTAGGTGTTGTCAAATTAAGATTGAAGACAAGGGATGATTCAAACTCAAATTGGTTCAAACAAGAGGGCTCTTCTTGAAGGATTGTTAAGATCATTATTTGGCGTGAGAGTTTCCAAAAGTTCTAAAAGAGGAACGAAAGGGATGTTCACAAAAGATCAAATCCAAGAAATGAAACTGATGTCTTGGCTACACAATCTAAGTGTAGTCAAGATACAAAAAAAAGGATGGTGTTAAGAGTGAAGGATTCTAAAGATCTGAAATGGAAAAAGATACAATTTCAAAATGAAGTATCTTCAACTAAAACATTACTTCATCAAGTAGTGACATTATGAGCTACATGGAGCGATTCTCCAAAGTTTTCTAGAAAATTAAAAGAAAGTGACACCATACTAAGAGCCCTCAAACTGATTCTCTCATATAGCCAAGCAAGCAATCGGTAAACAATCTTCGTGAAGATTTTGAATGGATGAACTAGGAGGGGTGGGAGATTGTTTTTGAGTTGTCAAAAAACTTAAATGGACTACATCTTGAGATGTCAAAGGAATTGAATACACAAATCACACACTGAGATTGAAGGCTTTGGATTCTAAGGTTTTGACTGTGAAGTCATTTGAAATATGCTCGAGGCATTTGAAGTTCGATTGGTGTTTGACATATGTTAAAAATATATTTTTTGATAAAGGAATGCCTTTGTCATTTTTTTTTTTTTTTGAGGCTATTTGTTGTGGTTCCAAAACACATGCCCCATTTCGATTAGGAAATGGGGACCCCCTACTTTTCATTCAGATTCGGGCCAATTTTGAGGCCCTAAGTCCATGTCAACAAATTGTAAAAGGTGAAAACAATCAATCAAAAAGGGTTGAAAATTTGAAAAAATTGAAAAATTGAAAAATTGGAAAATTCAAAAAAAAAAAAAAAATTTGTGCAACTGCACAGCTCCCCTCTTGTGCAGGTGCACATCACTTTTAGTGATGCGATGAAATGCAGCTGTGCAAGCACACAACAATGCACCACCAAGGGTGAGTGGGGTTATATAAACCCCCCTCCCCATCTTCCTCACCAAGTTTTTTTTTGTCTCAACACTTTGCAAATTTTGATCTCCTTGTTCCCTCTATAGCTCCCTCACCAAGTGCTCCAACATAGTCTCCTTTCTTTGCATCTACATTGAGGTGTGAAACGTAACACAAATAGCCAG
The DNA here is from genome assembly GCA_028749045.1 of Cupressus sempervirens. Lineage (NCBI taxonomy): Eukaryota > Viridiplantae > Streptophyta > Pinopsida > Cupressales > Cupressaceae > Cupressus > Cupressus sempervirens. The sequence goes on from CM053787.1 coordinate 1,000,239,608, forward strand.
TGTGCATCTGTGCACCCAAACTGGTGTGCATGAGCACACCAGACCCACAAACCCTCATTTTCAAAACACATAAACAAGGTGCCTACTACACAACGTGCATCACACTACCACACACAACGTTGTCTCATACCATGCTAGAGTGCATCCCATGTACCACACACCACCCACACCATGCACCATGTTGCACCCATCCAGCACACCACTCATTGCCTTGCCCACATCGCACACCACCCACTACCATGCACACCACCCACTGTCATGTCCCAAATCCAAACCCATAACCATTTCATACATGCTAAAAATGCAAAAAGAAAAGTGGTGCGCATCTTTTACAACAAACCCTCACTCCATAGGACTCCCTAAAGAGAGATGCGCACTTGCACACCTGGACAAGTGTGCTAGTTCACACCTCCACAAAATTTAAAAAAATTTAAAATGTTACAAAACTTAAAATCTTAAAAATTGTAAAACATATTAAATGAGGTGCTCAACGGAGCACCTAGTTTGGTGCACAAGTGCGTACCCTATCTTTTATTTTTCTTTGATAAATAATAGGAAGGGGGGTAATTGGATGTTTTTGCATATTTTAGGATATTAATAAACCTTATTATGACAAACTAATAAATATCTTTTCTTTGTGCAAATATTATGGCATTCTCATTTGGTGAGAAGATGGCACCCAATGTTGAGATAATGGGTGTTGCACACATTGCATAATATTGTTATATTGTTATTTTATTATTTTATTATTTATTATGTAATGTTGTACCTAGATGGACGTGCAATATGTAAAGATTCCCATGGAATATTCTTGATGAGTTGTATTGTAACATTGTGAAAATATTTCATGTAATTATTTGATATTGGGGAAAAGAATTAAATGCCCAATATTAAATGTGGGGTCAGTGGGTTAGGTAGCACATGGTTTTAGTACATGGTTTATGTAATACCACTTAGTGGTTTTGTGGGACTTGCTACTATATAAGCAGCCACAAGGGTAGTTGTTGTAAAAAAGAGAGAGAGAGAGAGAGTGAGTGACAACGAGAAGACAAAAGGCAAGAGTCGAGCAGGACAAGGCTTGATAGGTTAGCCAAGGGAGCATTTGTCAAGGTTGAAAGCATGGCATGGGATGTGTGGATTCATGCTTGTTCACATAGTTTGCTCAGTTGTGGCTATGGCCATGAAGGCTTCCATGGTTGTATGGCAATGGTATTTTTTGCTGAATAATACATGATGATGGATGCTTTTGGAGGCTGGGTTTTTCCCTCAATGAGGGTCTCCCAGAGTATATCTTGTGTCACAATTTTGTGGGTATGTTGTCTATTCTCTTACATGTGGTTTTTTAATTTCATATTTATTTCATATCTATTATGGGTTATGTGGAAATGGTGGTTATATTCTTTGTTGCCAAGTTTCCTTACAAGTGGTATCAGAGCTATGGTTTTATTATTGTAACCCTAGATTGAATCCATGGGAATGCATGAGAGGATAAAAGAAAGGGCAAGATATATGAATGATTTATTGCAGATCTGAGGGTTTTGGATTTGTTGTTATGATGGGATGTTAAAAGATTTGGGCATGTGAAATTGTTGGAGAAAAGGATTTTTCGGATGTTTCATTTAAAATGAGGGTTTTGGGGGGGTAGCTTGCAAAAATGACCTCCTGGGTAAAAACAGACCTCACCATTGGATCCGGGTCGACATTTCCATAAATTTTGATATATAATATGCCCTAGTTTGGCCATGTTTATAGGAAATGAAAGATTTTTTTAGTTTCAGCCCATGATGGCCGTCAAATTTAATCCCGTCAGAATTTTCGTCACTGAAAAAAATAAAAAATAAAAAATCGTACTAAAAATGATAAAAAGACTGTCTTAATAAAACGGCCATAACTTTCTCTCAGAATATTGGATTTCAGAGTTCTTATAGGCATTGGAAAGCTAATTTAGAGTACTACAAGATGGTATAGGTTTGGTTCTATGATTTTGAAATTCTATTAGGTTTTAAGAGCCCTAAAGTCAGATGTTATTTATTTTGAGCACGAATTGGGGCATAACTTGGGCATACAGAGTCAGATTTTGGACTTCAAGTAGTCAATGGAAAGCTCTTGGAGAGCTCTACATATTAGTTTATATTTGGTGCAGGTTTGGCATGATTTATTTGTTGATATATTGATCTAAACAGTTTATGGTATATATTTTGACTATGGTAACATTGTGAGTGTATGGCATTGGAGATTTAAGATTTGATGTCATTGTATACTCAATTCATATTTCAGATTGGTCTCATGATGATATGGTTATCAGTGTTTGATTTGGATATGCATGATGACTTGTTGGGTCTACAAGTTGTGCAGTGTTGTAAGCGGTCTATACTTACAGGTTGCATTTATAGCTTGGTTATGGGTTGTCTTTGCCCATTGATCTTTCATTATTGATGCATATTCAGATTGGTGGCTTGGATTTGGGTTGTCTATGCCCTAAGTCACATAATTTTATGATTTTATCTTCATGTAGAAGGGATGAGATGTTGTTACCAGGTACAGTCATGGAAGAGGATTGTGGTTGACTATTTTATGCTGACAGGTTGGACATATTGAGAGCCAAATGCTCGGTTCATGGATGTGATCATGGTGTCATGGATTTTGGCATGACATGATTGGTTATACAGGTACATCCTTGATGTTTATTAGCTTGGATTTCTGATTTGGTTATGGTGGTATATCTTCTTGGTTGAGGATCATAGTTATTTAGTTTTCTTTTGAGGAGCTCATGATGTGCACTTTGAGTTCTTTGATAGTTTGATGCCTTGGTTGATTCTCATGGTTAGAGGATGGGTTTTCATCATGATGTCATGGATAGCTTGGATACACGGTTTAGTTGGAGCTTGTGACAGTGATGAGGTGACAGTGCAAGATTAGTTCCTGATTTGGTTTATATCTTCTTGGTTTGGAGAGGATGGATTTTATGATGCCATAGGTGACTTGGTACCACAGTTGAGTGGGAGTTGTTGGCATTGATATATTTATTGAGTGTTTGCAGATGTTGGAGGTTTGTCTTAGATCCTATTGCTACAGAAGCATCTTTAACATTTGCATGGTGCACTTGTTATCTTCATGGTGTTTGAAGATGGTTAGATCTTGAGGACTCATGGAGTTCTTGGTTATCTTCATGGTATGTGGAGATGGTTCTTCCTAGTATGTGGAGATGGTTTTTCTTCATGGTGTGTGGAGGTGGTTGCATCTTGAGGACTCACAGGGTTCTTGGCAAAGGTGTGGTTTATGCTTTTATTTGGCATGTTATCCTTGGTGTGAGGATGGTTTCATTATTATGTCATGGTATACTCTTAATACGCGTTTAGAGTTGTGACATGTTATGGTGTGTTCATATGGAGCATGTTATCTCTTTAGTTGAGATGGTAAGATCATGTTGTCATGTTTATGTTCCTGAGGCCATGGTTGGAACTTTGACATTGATCTTGGTTTAGTTTCTTGGTATTGAGTACACTAATCATAAGCTGGATACTTCATGATATTGCTATGTTGCATTTGGAGTTGGCATGGATTGATTGGTTACAAGTGCTCATGGATACTTAGAGATGGTGGTGACGCTGATTTCTCTAGGATTAGAGAATTATTTGTTGGGACGGTTGATGGTTTCAGCAGGAAGTCTGAGAGGCAGTCACTTGATATGGACTTGAGAGGAGATTGTTCTTAGATGAGTCTTGGTTAGAGACTTGCGTATCTTGATGAGCATTCTCATTCCCCACTCTTGGTCTACTCGGCGGTTTGCTACTTGAGAGGTATAGCCCATTGTTTCTCTCAGTTGCATTATATTTATGCTTGTCTTTAATGGATATGGATCTTGAGCTATGGTACATGAGTTAGTTCTTGAGGGTTCATTTGAGAGATGGTTTAGCATTGGTTATCTCCATGTGCATATGTTGTTATGCTGGTTGAGTTTGGGAGATGGTTTTATATTGGGCATATTCCTTGGATTAGGAATGGTTATTCCTTGGTTTAAGAATGGTTTTATTGAGTTCGATCTTCTTGTGAGAGGCTTACATCCATGATGAGTTATATGGTATGGTTTGGGTGTTGTTGAGGCTTCTTGTTGGGGTTTTATGGAGGAGATCATACTTGCACAGTTTACATCTAGAGGTGTGTGTAGAAGGAAATGATACAGGTTATGATTTGCATGGTTTCTTTGGTCTTGGTTATCTTCCTGGATGTTCAGTTTTTCTTACATTGGATTTGAGATTGGTTAGAGATTGTGATCACTAGTTTGTGCTCATGTATGTCATGTGAGAGATGACATGGTTATTTCTTTATCTCTTTCCTTTGTTGGTTGTGGAGAATTTGGGAGACTGTTGGAGACTTGTTATGAGAGTTGTTCTTGTAGGTTATCAATTGATGTATTGTGGATGTCCTTGATACTACATGGATTCACTTCTTTGAGATGTTGTGAGTGGATTGGTTATAGATTTGACATTATCTTTTGCAGTGGGAGCTTCTTGGTATATATTTGGTAGGTATTGCTCTTGAGGCTTGTGATTGTAGGTTATAGATTGGATATGTCGGTGATATGAGATTCACTTGTTATACCTTTGCGGTATGGATAGTTGGATGGGTTTGGCACTTTGTTGTGAGTTCTATTTTAGCTATGGATATTTTGACAACTACGGATACATGTGATTACCTTTGGATTAGGTTTTTGTGCTTGGAATTTCAGTTGGTACAGGATTTTATGATCTTCTAATGCAATAGGTTGGGTGGTTTTCTCTTTGGAGGGCTTCTATGTATGTCTAGTGGGAGTGGCATAATAGGAGGTGAGATCATTCATGTTCGAGATGCTGGATACTTTGATTTTGTTGTGGGTACCAGGATGGAGCACTTGGTGTATTTTGATCCATGATGGTGGATGTGCTGGGAGGGATTGTTCCCTTGTTCATTTATGTGGCTACGGATTGACCCTATGCAATGTATACAACAAGTGGGAGATTGTTGAGATAATGGGTGTTGCACACATTGCATAATATTGCTATTTTATTATTTTATTTTTTATTATGTAATGTTGTACCTAGATGGATGTGCAACATGTAAAGATTCCCATGGAATATTCTTGATGAGTTGTATTGTAACATTGTGAAAATATTTCATGTAATTATTTGATATTGGGGAAAAGAATTAAATGCCGAATATTAAATGTGGGGTCAGTGGGTTAGGTAGCACATGGTTTTAGCACATGGTTTATGTAATACCACTTAGCGGTTTTGTGAGACTTGCTACTATATAAGCAGCCACAAGGGTAGTTGTTGTAAAAGAGAGAGAGAGAGAGAGAGAGAGAGAGAGAGAGAGAGAGAGAAGGAGAAGACAAAAGGCAAGAGTCGAGTAGGACAAGGCTTGACAGGTTAGCCAAGGGAGCATTTGTGAAGGTTGAAAGCATGGCATGGGATGTGTGGATTCATGCTTGTTCACATAGTTTGCTCGGTTGTGGCTATGGCCATGAAGGCTTCCATGGTTGTATGGAAATGGTATTTTTTGCTGAATAATACATGATGATGGATGCTTTTGGAGGCTAGGTTTTTCCCTCAATGAGGGTTTTCCAGGGTATATCTTGTGTCACAATTTTGTGGGTATGTTGTCTATTCTCTTGCATGTGGTTTTTTAATTTCATATTTATTTCATATCTATTATGGGTTATGTGGAAACAATGGTTATATTCTTTGTTGCCAAGTTTCTTTACACCCAAGCCCGTGGTTTTCAAGTTCCAAGGGGTCCCGTCCAAGTCAAGATTGCAAGACAACTACGTAGAGATAAAAAGACACAGATTTGGGACACATAGACTTGGGAGAATTTTTGAGAATCTACAACAAGCCTATAGAGAGATCAGCTTTGGTATCCACTTTGATTCGATCAGGATTGGTGAGTGTAGCTTTGTATCCAATGTTAGTACAATCAGTAGAGTTAATTATGACACTGGTACAACACTTTATTTCAAAGGAAAGAGTGGTTAAGAGTGTGATTGGAGAAGTTGTACTAGACCTCTAGCTTGACAACATTGAAAGGGTCTTTTATCTCTTGAGGGTAGATCAATTCATAGGACTCTCCTATGAAGCAACAAAAAGGTGGTATAGGGAGTACCTAAAAGAAGCAACAAAAATCATTCAATCATCTTACCTCATTGAGAAGACTCCCCTAGGGAGGATAACTAGAAAAGTGGATATGAAGAGGGGGTACATGAAGGAAGATATTGGATATTCCATCATTCTTCTAAGTAGGGTCATGGGTCTACCAATAGCCAAATATTAGAATGTTTTTATGATTAACTTTATTCAGGCTATCAAGATGGTGAATATGCCACTTGATTGGGCCACTACATTAAGTGAGAACTTGTGTGAACAATTGGGAATAGTCAAGGATAAGAAGAAGTTCTATATAACTTCCCACATGGTATATTTGCTACCAGCTAGGGAAAAAAATTATCCTAGATTGTACAAGAGAGGGATCATGCAGGATCCCAATGCCTAGCCTTACATTGTATACCCTCAATTGGTGAGGAAGAAGCTCTTGGCACAAAGCAAGGAACACAGAATCATGAATGATGCCTTCATATTCGCAATCATCTAATTCATATAGGAAGACTATATGAAGAGGTTATCTAATGATGCAATTGCATAGATAACAACTTTTAGGGCCTACTACATCCATTTCAAGACATTCATGTATCTATGGGTACATGATGCCTTTGTCAACATTAAGAAGCTCCCTAGATATCCAAGTGATAGACTAGTTTTGCTAGAGATTGCATGAAAGATTGAATCTATGTATGACAAGGTCAAGAAGCAATGGAGAACATGTTGGACATGGCCCCTGGTCATAGGACCATATCAAGTGAAGCAAAAGTAAGATATTCTATCTTTCAAGTGGGAGTGGGAACATTATCCCCTTGTGGAATACAACTCTCCCTAAACCTATTTTGATAATATTGGGAAAGTTGAAAGTTTGTTCAGTGGAGAATTCTACCATGAGGAGGCCATTAAAAACTAGTGGATGAATGCAACAAATGACTATAATGACTGTATTAGGGACTATTGTAGGATAACTTTGTATTTGGTAGAAAAGACTCTCAAAATAATCATTCTAGAGGAAATATTGCAGCAAGATTCTAGGGAGCTATTGAACCCCCTCTTCAACTCAGACAAAATTGGAGAGAGACCCATCATGAATGTCAAGGTTGACAGGGAGGATGGTGATGATATTAATCATCAGGTGAGGCATGCAATTAGAATGACAAAGGATTGGATCAAGAAACCTTTTCAACTTGATCCAATACCTAATATCATGATATTTCACGAGCAAGCCCACCCAAGGAAAGGTAGAGGAAATAAAGTTACACTTCCTACCTTTTCGGCCAATCTCCCATTAGGCCAAAAATAGTATACCAACTTGACTACCCGATTGGATACTATCACCCTCTAGAGAGGAAAGGAAAGGGGAAAAAAAAGAGGACCTCTCCTCAAAGGGCTGAAATAGAAGAAGCTAAAGTGTAAGCACCTTCCCAGCAGCAGGAAGAAAATATACAAGGGTTTGAGGATACTAGAGTTGCTCAAGTCCAAGATGACCCTCAATTGCCTCCCTTTTCCCAGCCAATTAGAAGAGGGAGAGATTCAATAGGTTTCTATCCCTCCTCCACAAGTAGAACTAGCATCCCCTTCTACCTCCATGAAATAGAAAAGGATTAAGATCTATATGAAGAAGAGGTAAAGGGTGACTATAAGAATGGTCTCTTGCCCATCTATCCCCAAAACCATTCTAGAGGGAGAAGAAGAAGAAGGAGAGGAAGGCAAAGAGGAATAGGTACCTTTATAGGGAAGAACCCAGCTAGCTAGAGTTCCAGAAAAACAAAAGAGGAGAAGCTCCACCTTAACACCACCATCCACCCCAAAGGAACCCTTGGAAGTCTCTTCTTCAAGAGATGAAGTACAATAGTGGGTGGATGAGCAGAGTGAAGAGAGAAATGACATTTTCAAAATATTAGATTTTGATTTTATGCCCATGAGGACAAAATTGGTTGGGGATAAGATTAGGGATACCCCTACAGGTGAACCCCAACAAGAAGACTAGACACAGATGCCCTCAGATTTATAGGGTCCCAATCTTACTCCCCCATCTCCACCACAAGTCATGATGGTAGATAATGGTGTGGTTACTCCTTTGCCTCAAAGTTAAAAAGAAGAATAGGTTTAGAAGGAACCTTCACAAGAGGAGGAACCACAACAAATGGTGATTGATGAAGTGTTGAAGGAGGGACAAATGGTAGAATATTGTCAACCACCTTCCCAAGACACTGAAGTACAATCTGTAGGCTCTACTAAGACAGAGACCATAGAAAAAGATCCCTCATGAAGGGAATGTAGTTTGAGGATGAGTGATAAGAGAAAGGAGGTAGTAGAACATACTCCTTCATCCTCAAGAGGTAGGTCTTTAGCTAAGCACATCCCAAGACCATTGGCATTTGTCAACAATACATGGGATCAGGAATTGTTCGCTCAAGTGGCCATCCCTCCTAATGATATAGATGTGGAAAGCCTTGGTCCTCAAGACTATCAAATTAAAGAGGTCATGCTTGGGAGGCCCACACAAGATACAGCCTGATTGATGGTAACCATGGGGATTAAGGAAGTTCTCAAGAACATGGAGCAAGAAGAGGTCAAACTCTGAACACTTCAATGGAAACTTGAGATCCTAAGGGGATATTTAGCCAAAGTGGTTGGTCCTCTAGATCCTAAGCACCCCAAAGAGACATTGAATACCATACTCAGAGAAGGGGGAGATGTACATGTAGACCCATTTTTGAAAGCCTATCAACAGTGGCAAGAAAGTTTTGAAGGGAAGGGCTTTTTGATTATCTAGGGGAACCTAAAGTTATTGTATGCTACACAAGAGAATGTGAATAAAATGGTGGCAGTTTTGAAGCAAGACTTTAGTATTATGGATGAAGTAAGGGCCTGGAGAAAGGACTTACAAATTTTTTAGGCAATAAAGGGGCAAAGGTATAGAATTTTGGTAGATGTATTTACAATGGAGGAATTAGATTTTATTGATGATTGCATAGAGAAGATTATTGATAGTAATAAAGTAATGGAAACATTACATGTAGAGTCCATAGGCTTAAGGACCAAGCTTGAGAGCGGATTTTGGAAGCAAAGAAACATTATAGCGATGCGTGCTTAAGGATTTTTGAAGATGAGGAACAAGAGAAGTTGTTGCCTATAGAGGCAGTAGTAGAGAGTTTTAAGAAGATTTTTGAGGAAGCTACTAATGACAAAGATATCCAGCAAGCTTTTAGAACCAAAGAAGCCTTATTAGAATTGGATACCAAACTTGAGGATTTTGTTGACACTCAAATTGAGGTAGAAAATTATAGACAAAAGGTCAAGGAAAAATATGAGGCTTTAGATTTACTAGATGCAACCAAAACTATTGAGATTATATAGAAATTCAAGGGCAAACATCCAGACATAGTCTTGGGATGAAGGGGAACAAAACCCAGATGCTAGAATTTCAATTTTGACACTTAGTAAAATTTTGATATTTTGGACCATTTTGAGGTGTGTAGGTCCGCAGGTCCACTTTTCTAGAGGTGCATTGACAATTAACTACCAGTTCTAAAAATAGATCTTTCCATGGATTGAAAACGCATTTTGACGGCAATTTAACTTTGACAAACACCCAGTGAAGGATTAGCTTCCATTTTTGGCACTTCTAGACACTTCCACTTCAACTCAAAGCTTTCTCATTCTTTCTCCTCTCATAAATTCTTTGGTTTTAGTATGTAAAGGCTCATGCATCCAATTAATGAATAAAATATGGATGGAGTCCTGCTTAGCACTAGTTAGATTGTTAGTTTGTATATAATTAGTTTATTTTATTGATTAAAAGAATTTTATTGCATTAAGATATCTACTACTCTCAACATAAAATAAGGAGATGATTTGCTATAAATACTCCATTGTAATATTTAATTGGGGTTGTCATTATTTTGCAATAAAATTATGCTTTTTGTGCTCGCATTTGGAGTGTCATAATTCTTGCCTAAATGTGTCATATTTTTGTGGATTTATGTTTATGAAATGTGATTGAGCCAAAGGTTTATTTCTTTGTTTTTGGTTGTGCAATTTATTAGTTCTTGTGTTTGTTATGGTTTTTACAAATTTCGTTGACGTAACTAGCTCGAGAAGAAATCATCAAAGTGTGCGTGCACAACTTTTTGTCTCGCATAAGCGCACTTTCCATGGCCTTGCAATTTGATGAAGTTTGAAACATCATACACTCATTAGGTTTCTCATTGATGATTGCATCAATGGAAACATGAAAGTGTTGCTCCTTCTTTCATTGGCTATCTACCGATTTCTTTGAAAGCTTAACTTGTAGACGTGTCATTTTACATAGCCTATGTCCATTAGGAATTTCAATTTCATGTTATTTTCTTTTCTAACCCCCCTATTAGAATAGGAATTCATATTAGTTGCATTGTTAGATTGCATTCATAAAAAAACATAAAAATACAAAAACATAGTTCTTTCTTTCATGTTCTATTTTGAAACAGTGTGCAGATTCTTCATCTCATCCGAAATCAAAATGAACCAGCAAAGGCCTCCTTGTGAACAATCACTTTTATCTTTAATTGAATGGATTCTAGTAGGTCACAAGATCAACAGAGATCCTTGGAGTTGATTCACAAAATTAGCTTTTCAAAAGAGGATTTCACAAGAATTCTTGTCGTTTAGCATCATGCATAACGATAGCTCAACAATAACATTTTTATGCTCTAAAGATGCATCTTTACCCACAATTCCTATTTAAGGTTTATTTCAAGGTGACATTTTTATGCTCAAAATATGCATGAATGGGATCAAGGTGACATTTTTATGCTCTAAAGATACATGAGAGCTAGGATCTAACATCACAAAAGATGAGGTCAAAAATGTGTATCTTGAACATCAGAAAAGATGAGATTGAACTAGTGTCTCAAATGAATTTAGTGGAATAGATACCCCTCAATTGTTAGCTCTAACCAAAGACATTTAGGCTATGATTTAATATGACTAGATAGATCTTATTTAAATATATAACACTCCATTAATTCATGAATATCATTTTTTAAAATGGCATTAGATCAATTGTTTATTTAAAGAATAATTATAGAAATTAAAATATACATATCACAATATCTAACTCAAGAACTCCACAATTGAATCCTATTAAACATTTTGAAGTTGATTAACATTTTTTCTCATGAGGGACCTAATTGTTTAGAAAAATAACATACACAAAAAGAAAATTGTATATGTAGACTAGTCAACAATAAGCAGGGCCCTTAAAGCATTTTACTCCACTAGTTTTGTGTTAGTGGACCTAACTACTTTAAGTTGACTATTCTAACTATGGTACACAACCAAATCACCATAATCCTCAACAACCAATGAAATAAACTTGACACACATTCTCCCACACCCCTAATTAGTAGCCTCCACTGGATTATACACATTCCCATCACTCTACAAACACAAAAAACAAGTTTTCCCAATCCCACCAATATTGTTGCTCCACATCCTCCAATTTCTCAAAGTGTCACTCAATACAAGCTTACAATTCCTCTAAATTTCCAACTTCAATCTCTTGTTTGAAGATTTTAAATACTACCTAGCCTTCAGAGCATCCCAAATGCCATAGTCATGGCTCAACAACACAAAAGGTGAGACTAGGCAGTGTAGAAAACCAATCTTCTCAACAGGTGAATATCTTGACACCATTAATAGAGATTCAAAATATTTGGCCCTCAATGATAATTAAATCTTCAAACAACTTCAAATATTGAATATGCACATGTAGCAGATACATAGGAAGATATATGCAAGTTACACATGTTGTAGATTAATTTCTCTATTATTAACCAACTATATAATGAAGTGATACCTTGTGTCAATGTGTTTTGTCCTCTTGTGAAATACATGGTTCTTTGAAAGTGTTGTAGTATACTTTTTATCACAATAGATTGTAGTAATTTCATTTTGAGCTTGCATTAAGTCTTTCAAAATCCTTTGCATCCATACTGCTTGACATATTGTTGTTGTTCCCGCTACATACTCTGCTTCAGCTGATGAGAGAGTTACTATAGGTTGTTTCTTTGATGTCCATGCTACAACACCTATCCCAAGATGAAATGCTTATCCAGATGCACTCCTTATATCCTCAATATTCCTTGCAAAATCACTATTTGTATATCCAACTAATTGAAAATAATCTAAAGTAGAATACAAAATGCCATGATTTAAATTTCCTACAATATATGTCAAAATTATTTTTCCTACCTGCCAATATGAGTTCTTAGGTGATTTCATGAATCTGGATACACTAGTACATTTGCACTTCTTTTTCTACCAAAATTTTTGACCAAAGTTATGAATCCTTCTTCTTTTTTGTTTTCATTCTCACGTTGGTCAAAAATAAAAATTATATGCCTGTTTTGGTCATAATTTTGACCAACTTAAGTTTTAGTTGGTTAGAATTTTGACCAACTTGAAATTTGCATAATGCTATAATAAAAACCTTTTATAAACCTTTTCATTCACCACAGATCGATAAATTCAAATGGAATTTATCATTTGTTGCATATGTAAGCTGCAATGGGTCATTGTGATTAGGATACAAGACTTCATTTCTAGGTAGAGAAATCCCACATACCTGATGAGATTGATATAAAACAAGTTGCAATTTGCATAACAATGTGAATCATCATTGACAGCCATGGCTATATATTTAAATGCATTCAGATTTTATGAAGACTAGGAGAGGCATTTGCCTAGTTGGATGGAGAGTGCCCTACTATGAAAGGGGCAAGCTTGATCTGACTAACTCAACTTGAGATGTTGTTCTCCTTGCACCAACTAGGCTTAACACAAGGTACAGGTCAAGTGCCCAGGCATGTTCTAAAAGGAAGGATCAAACTAACGAACACTAAGAAGGCTACTTGTTAAGTTGAGTTTAGGCTTTTCTTTTATTAATAGTCTTTTAAAGTAATTGGTTGAAAACCAGGAGTTCAGAGAACCACAATGCCATAAAATCCATTTTGAATGGTTGGGAGGATATTGTAAGGAATTAAACTCTAGAAAAGAGTTTATCTAGGGTTCCTGTGGTTTCAGGGGATTCTAGGGTTAGTAAGAAAGCTGAATCTCCAGGAGAAAATAAGTTTGATTCTTACTCAAAATTATTTAAGCACAAGCCTAATAAAGCACCAATGTTGGAGGGGAAATGGGGCAAAGTGATGTGGAGGATAGGGCATTCTTGACCACTCTCAAGGTTTTTGTAAAGGAGAAAAATATGTTGTTGTTCCTAGTAAATCTAAAACTCAATGCATGCATGATGGGACAACCCAATGCTATTTTTATTTTTCAATATTTTTCTTAATTTTTGATTATAATCTCTCATATCGGGTGACATGATCATTAGTAGCAAGTGGGCTTCTTTTTTTTCTTTAGGTTCAATATAATTTGCAAAAGTATAATCTCTTCTTTCATCTAATCTATATTTATCGACATTCATTCCAATTGCTTAGCTCCTTCTAGTGGATTTAGAAATGAAATGGGCCCTGCTCCAAGTTTGTCTTTGTAGTAAATTAAATAAAAGGGTCATTTTTCCAATACATTGTCATTGGATAAGAATATTTGTTCTTGTTTTAGGGATAATAGCAACTACATTAACTAAACACTGCAAAAACCATGCCCTTTAAATATTACTACTAACCTTATCTAGTAAATACTTTTAGTGATACTATTCAGATATCCTGAAAATGATTGTGTAACATGCTCTGTCTTCACTTTTAGAGGATCTTGTTGTATAACTTGAATCTTTAAATTCCCTGCCTTTCCATTGTCATGTTGAGTTAATCAACAGATTTAAGAATATGTTTATCCCCATCAAATGTTTTTGTTTTGGTTGATATCCCCATTAGACATTTACTTAGTGCAAGAACTTTTAATATAAATATAGGTATTATATAAGTTAAGTTATTTCAATTCCATCCTTGACATCCTACATTTGTTATATTTGTCCCATCTTTTCCTTATAGTGTCATCCTCATAACTTCATCCTACATTACAATTTGCTTTAGTTCTTTACTCCATAGAGCTAATAGTGATAACAAGCTAACTATGATTAAATCATTGAAAGTTAAGTACCAATAGGGAAGTCTCAGTCCACCCCCAAAAATAGATCTTTTCAAGAGTACATGGAATCACTTCCTTTGTGTGAAATTGATTAGCTTTGAGATGGTTATGGACTGATTTTGTCCTATAGTTAATTCAATAAAGAAAGAGGTGGGTGAATTTAAAATTTTGATTCAAGAATTTTTCTTTCCTCTTATTGCTGCTATGATAATTCATGTGACATACACATACAAAAACATCAAACTTTAGGAAAATTATATATTCAACAAATTGATCACCTACAAATCAAGGAAAAATCTAGAATTAATGTTTAGAGGAAATGATTTCCATGAAATCTAAACCCATAAAACAATTATAAATACAATCGAGCCTAAATAATATGAAGTACTAACTAAAAAGGATTAAAGTTGAATATTCTAAAGTAGGGATATACAAAAGAATGTATATCTATAGGTCACCATAGTCATTTTTTTGTGCATGTGTATGAATATATAGTTTTTTCTAGACTTGTCTCAATTGCTCCCTACTAAGTAAAATTTGCAACAAATTTCTCCAAAGTGAAGACTACATTGTGTCTTTGTTTTTGTTGGATTGAACCAAATAGAGTGAAAGAAGGTCTAGGTTTAGAAGGAAAACCAAAACTAAAGTGCCATTCAAAAAATAATAAATAGGATTAGATTTGTTTGGAATGCCCATCCAACAGATCAACAAGAATCTCCACATTTTGTTCCCAGCAAGAAAAAATGCAGGAAAAAAATATTTTTCTCCACATGAATAAATTTGGAGAATGTTGCCTAGCCACAAGCAAGGACTTGTATGTAGAATGAGAAGAAACTAAAATAATTAGCCTCTATTCTTACTTGTATGCAGAATGTGAAGAAACTAAAATGATTAGCCTTTATTCCTTCTTTATTTGTTGCCAACAATTTTAACAACCAAATCATTAGGGAAATATGATTAGGCAATCCAGAATTAGAAATCTCAGACAAATGTAGATTTTTTATAATGAACACTCATGGGCTTCCTTCATCCGTAGTAACGTTGGGTTTCGCAATAACAAGCACTCTTCTGGGTAGGGCCTTATAATAGTAGGCATTTCCTTTGGTTATGTCGCATTAATATATTTCTAAACCTTTTCATTCATGTAGGCATGGGAAAAATTGGGGTTTCATGGACAAATTTTCCTATGGTAATGCATTTCCAAGGGGTCACGAATATATATTGATGGCAACGTTAGTCAATTTTAGGGGCTACAATATCATTTGGAGAGCCCATGTATGATTGGTGAGGGCTCATTTTGCATCAATGGTAAAGATTCTTAATTCTCCAGCAAGATGAATATCTACAAGAGGATTACAATAGTTATCAATTTAGTCATTCCAGGTTTTCATTCTTAATTTTTAATTCTCCAGTGAATTTGTGCCTACAAAGATTATAAGAAGTTTCAAATACAAATGAGCTATTTTATCATGATTTTTTCCCACAAAGTTTTTTCACATAAACCTTGCATTCATCTTGTGTTTCTAATTGGTAAATCTTTCATTTATGTTACTACTATGGATGTCTAAGTTTTGAAATATTGTATTTGTGATTCATTGAGCTCTCAAAGAGTAAAAGGTTGTTATTTTTCTAATCAACCCAACTCTCTATATAACTCAGTGCTCTTCATTCAAACTCATTGACCCATATTTGATGAAAATGCATTGTCTCTTGAGTATTCATTGCATCAAGGTGATGCCAATAGGGGTGAAGCATCAAGACTTACTTGAGGGAAGCCACCCATGCCAATAGTACTCTGACTTGAATGTGGTTAACCATGGAGTTTTCCCCAGGATCAAACCTACTTAGCTTGTTACCTCATCAAGTGTTCTACCTTATGAACCATTCATCATAAAGCCCCTTTAGTTTCTTAATTGATAAGGAGTGATTTCTGTCATGTGTCAAATACATATTAATATTATAATTCTATTGTGTAACTTTTGGTTCAAATTCATTGAGCCATATTTTATAGGTATCATTTCACACAAAATCCAACTCTCTTGAGAAAATTTATATAAAAATCCTCTTTAACTAACTTTCAATCTAAATTTTCTGGGAAACCTATCTCAAAGTAGTATTCTAGTCTCTTGAAGATTTCTTAGTCTTAGTAAAACAAATTAATTATTCTCTCTGAGTCTTAAAACCAACCCAGCTAATAATATAGTCTGTGTAGACTTCCCTTGCACCAAAGTAATGGAGGAGGAGATAGCCAATGAAGTCTATGTTATTACAAGAAAACATGGTAGTTGTAAAGTCCAAAAAACCCTATTTACTTAGATTATGACATGTCACTTTCTTTTGCATAGTGGCTAATCAGAGGAATGCATTGATCTTGAGGAATTCAAATCTTCTCCATTATCTAGTTTCATAAAGCGAAATGCATGATTAGATTCTAACCTTTCTAACCTCCAGCAAGTTGAAAGTGGTCAATTTATAAGCAATTGTAACAATGACTAAAGAAGATTCCTCTACGTGCTTTAGATTGTCATCATAGATGCTCTTAAAGGTTTGCATCTACCTTGTAAACTTTGGTAGAGGTGATCATGCAAGAAAAGTAGTCTCTTAAGTTTTTTTACATTATTCTTTATCACATAATTGTTTGGTTGATTCCAAAATCTCAATTTTGTAAAAAAATATACCATGAGAAATCAAGGGTGTGGGAAGGACCCAATCATCCTTCTAGAATCACAACTTTTTCACCACTTCCGATTTCCTATGTAGTATATTGTTCTAGTCAGTCAAGTGGAGGAGCTAGTAAAAGTACAAAGTCGAGTTCTGTGTGGGAGCATCTAGGGTTTTGTAGTAATTATTCTCTTCATAGTAAATTATTGCTAGTGTAATTATTCTCTTCATGGAAACCACCAAAGCATTTGCACCTAGAAGCATTTTATCATAGATGTGGGAAAGGCAAAAGATGACCACAATGATTTCTTATAGTTGTCAAAGTTAGCATAAATATAATTAGTAGGTGGTCACTCTTAACTTCTTAAGGCATTAATAGTACCATAGGGGAGGATCATCATTCTTGCATTAAATGCTTTCCATAAATATTTTGCTGATAGATTCATATTAAATATTAATGGTTCAATCATTTCCACATTTTTTGGCTTGTCAAGGAATCTACTGACATAGACTCCACTTATAGACTCACATCTATGCATCATGGGATTTTTGTCAAGCATATCACCTACAAAATAATTAGTAATGTCTAGAAAGGACATTTTTTATATCAAGCAATTTGATATTAATATTAGCATGAAAATCTAAAATGTTTGAAATAAATAAAACATTCAACAAATTTAACTATTTTACAACTCAAGTAATATAAGATGAATTTCTTCCCATACCCCTAACACCCCCCCCCCCCCCCACCCCACACAAAATGCAATTCTTTTAATAATTGATGATGACCTTGCTAATATATTTGTGATTGTGATGCTTGCAAAAATAGCTAACCTTGTTGGCCAAATTTTAGTTATTAATAATTATGCCTATGAGGTAATGAAAATACATATTACCACTAAAAAAAAGCAAAGAAGGAAACAACATAAAAATGTATATATTAAAGCATTCATAAAGGGAAAAGAAAATTAAAAATTATAGTTTGTATCACTATACGTGGTACAATATCAAGAAGGATCTAATGAGCTATCATTTACTGTTATATGCAATCTTGCCAAAATTTCTTTTACATCTACTTTAGTTTGTCTAGTGTCTTGACTCTAGTTTAGATAAACCAGTGCTACTCCAAGATTCCTAGGCCAAGACATGCAATTGAGGTTTCACAAAGAGCAAAGAAATTCTCAATTATTGGGGACAAAAGGGGATGATTATTAAAATATAAAATAACTTAAGTGTATTAAATTCAACTAAATTTTTAACGTAATACATTGCATTTACAATGATAATCTCTCATTGTAGTTTTTTTGGGGTTTTAGTATTTTTCCTCCTTGAAATGATATATCATTTCATTTATATGCACCAAATGGAGTCGACTATCTAGTCTTGGAAAGGGGGTCATCCTCTCCAAGTCCCCAAGCCCCAAAGGCCCTAGGATCTTGGGAACATCAACTAGATCCCCAGGGATGCATCCCCATGGAGCATTGGATAAAACCATATAATTGATATTCTTTGAGTCTCACTTAGACTAGCATAGTCCTAATCTAGGTGAACAGGCACAAGTTCTGGTGATTCTACTTAGAAAGAACTAATAGGTTAAACCACACTTTCCCAATGTGGGAAAATTGACATGTTTATGTCTTTGATACTGTGTATGTCCTTTTTTATTAAGTTCAAAGTATTTATTGAATATTATATCAAAAGTGGCTATAAACATCAAGTACAACAAAAATACTTTTGTCACTACAATTACAGTGACAATTATTGTAGTAGTTATTAGGGGACCATAACTAGATCATCACACAACAAGAAAGATCATACCTAAAGCCAATTGCAAATTTCAAAAATTGCATGTTGGTCTTTTAAAGGATTCAGTGCAAATTCTAGATGCTTGTGGTTAACATGATGAATATGAAACATACTAGGCATAAACCCTATAAGAAACTTGATGAAATTTTCTTGAGATTCAGTCTATTTGAACATTTCTACAGTTTGATTTCTCAACAAATCTGAAGCTATGATCTCCAGGTGCTCACAACTAGCCTAAAGAACCCAGAAAGTACCAAACATGAATTCAGAAGGCATTTGAGTGAAAAAAATTGAAGTTTCATATGCTTATAGATTAATTCAATTTTCTCTCTTATATCTCCAATGCCTTCTTGGCTTGGAGGTGAATGGCACAAATAATCTCCATAGATTTAGAGAAATTTGGGTAGCCTGTATGATCACTGAGCCCTTATCCTTTGTTGGAAAATTTATTATACTGTATCTAGAGCCTTTTACTAGGCAATATGACATGAGACAAATGGTGTATGGATTAAGTTGTTACCCTTGATGTCAAGTCACAAATCATTGGACAGGTAGACTAGTTGGGACATGTGCAATTGGTTTGACACATGCAATGATGGTATCTATAGGTATATTTGATTGATATTGCAATGACCTTGCTACTTGATTGCCAGTGATCATGGATGGCATAGATAATTGACTTATCTCTTACAGTGACATTTAGTTGGCATAAACTCGCAAACCTAGTTTACTTCATTCTTATACTGCTCTAATGTAGATATTGGTGACAGGTCACTGATGTTTGACATTTAATAGTGTTACATATGGTACTGTATCAGGTGTATTAATAGGTTTATACATTCATAGTGATTCTTTCATTGTATATGCCTATTCGATTATGATGCTGCTAAGCACTGCATTTGATTGGGGTCCTTATCATTTCATCACGGTTTGATGGTATCCTTGAGTGAATAGTTTGTGGATAGATATATTATTATATTGAACATTGGCTTGACATTTTCCTATATATTTTGATATGATTAATATGTTATGCTTTCTCTATGTGTATTTGATATTCATTATTTTTATTTGATATTTCATGTATCTTGTTTTACAATAGATATTAATCTCTTATATATCACTTTTTCCATCATGAATTTAATATCTTATCAACGAAATTGCCAATAAGCCATTAAAATATTATCACAAATGATAATTTGAGTTATATACAAGGATACTTAATCAAGCAAATATTTTATGGTGATTATCTTCATTTTTATGGAAAAATCTGGTTGGTCTTGAGGAATCCAAATGTTCTCCATTATCCAAAGTTTTAAAGGGATAAGTTGGTTACATCTTGACTTGTTGAATCTTTCTCAAGTTCTAGTCACTTTGATTATTATAGCATTGGAGATCTCTGATTTACCTTTACTTTAATTGGACAAATCTAATTTAACTCAAATTGTTGATCCTTCCTTTATTAAATGCTTGTCTTGTCTTATTGCTTAGGTTACAACTATATTCTAACATCAGATGGAGATTCTTTGGTATTGGATAGTATTGTCTTGCACAAAGTTTGTGTATAATAATGTGCACTCATACACCTATGCATGTCTAATATATTTGTAATTGATTCATTTATTCCTTTTATAGGTTTATGGTCTTGATATTAATCCCAGAGCTGTCAAAGTTGCTTGGATAAACTTGTCTCTGAACTCCTTCGATGAGAATGGGTTCCATGATGATGAGGGGAAGAATCTGCTTGAAAGGGTAGAATTCCATGAATCGAATCTCTTATCTTACTGTAGAGAACACAACATCATGGTTGATTGTATTGTGGCCTGCATTCCACAGGTACCCAGTTCATGTTCTGCAATATTTCTTTTCTTCGTGATTGTCTCAACTAATTTCAAAGAAGTAAGATTGACTCCCTATCATTACTAGAGTTTGGATCATTGTAGTTTTTACTTATAGAGCTGTTGAAATGATTAGTATAGTATTTCTTGATGGTTTTTAAAAATGCAACTCCTAATTTTACAAGGTTGGGTCTTCTTTCATGTCTTTACTTGAGACTATCAGCTAGGCTTAAATATATTAACTACAAGATAAAAAAAATTGATATCCTAGTTCAAAGTGCTATGTAGATACCAATCTAAATCAACATGTACTTCATAAATGAAAATATCGATGAACAATAATAACAGAAAATATGTTGCTAAAGTTCTTCTTCTAGTAACTCTTGAAGATTTAAACCATGTTCTCCCCAAATCTTGTTCACTTAGATAATGTCTTTCTAAAAATAAATTACAAATGGACAACAAAGATGCCATATTTATGGGTGCAAATTTTAGACAAATGCCAAAAAGGCAAGAGTTTCACTTTCCACAATAACTTAAAGTTGTCACCATTATCTCTGAAGCAATATATCCCATAATAGAAGAGGCTACATATTAGCCACTAAAGTAGCAAGCATATCCCATAAGAGCTTCCCTGCTAATTTGGTTTCCTATCCAATATGCACTTTTAAGGTTTATGGAAAGGAAAGAATCGTCAAGTTCAGGGGATATGCTTTATCTAAAGACTACTTTGCAATAGTATAAATTAATGGAATCAACTTCAAGTAATTTGTATGCAATCTAGATGATAGTTTTCTGCAACTTCCTTGAGCAATTATAGATCCCAATCTATTTTTTGATCTGGCACCCATTTTATATGTTCTCCTTCATAGATTTATATAATAGATTGTGTTTGTAAACTATACTTTCTGTCAATTTATTGATCACTTATTTTCTATCATCATCATCCACTACAATGGCAAAAGTGAATTTCATTTGGGCACGCTTGTTGTCATTTCAAATTCTTGTAAGCTATTATATGCCCAAACTATATTCTTGATGGATTTTCACAAAACAATTTATGAGTCATTCTCTAAAGAATTCACCAAATAATGTCCCCTGCATGGTAGTCAATCAAATAGATCTTGAAATAGAAACTGAAGCAATGTTGTTTGTTCAATATTCTCTTACTGTTTCCAATCTAAATGGTCATATGCCACCAAAAAAAATGCTCTTCACAAGTTAAAAAAATTTTGATGGATAAACATTAGTTTGAGCCGTTGTTGTGTCCAAATCTTGTATCTTGGTATTAATGAAATTCTAAACTTAAAACAAGAACAAGACAATCCCACGTACAAAGCAATTGCAACATGTCTAGCTTAATCATTTGATTCACATATATATATATATATATATATATATATATATATATGTATATATGTATGTATGTATGTATGTATGTATGTATGTATATATATATATGTATGTATATATATATATGTATGTATATATATATATATGTATGTATATACATATATATGTATATATATATATATATATATCTACATATATATACATATATATGTATATATACATGTATATATATATATATGTATGTACATATATATGTATATATATGTATGTATGTATGTATGTATATATGTACATACATACATATATGTACATATACATACGTACATATGTATATATATATATGCATATATATATGTATATATGTACATATATATACGTACATATGTATATATATGTATGTATGTACATATATATGTATATATATATATGTATATATGTACATATATATGTATGTATATATGTACATACATACATATATGTACATATATAGATGTATGTACATATATGTATGTATGTACATATATACATACATATATATGTACATATATATATTTATATATACATATACATATATATATATATATATGTATATGTATATATATATATAAATGTATATGTATATATATATATATATATATATATATATATATATATATATATGTATACATATGTATATATATATGTATATATATATGTATATGTATACATATATATATATACATATACATATATATATATATACATATACATATATATATATATATATATATATATGTATATATATATATATACACACACATATTGATTCTTAAAATTTCAAGAAGTTGATGCATTATCTGTAGGCATCACCTAGAGGCTAGAGAGCATGTGCTAGACTAGAAAAAAATTTGTCAACTCAGAACTTGAGCTCCTATGCCACTCTTCCAAATAAAATGGGGTGATATATCTGATCTGTATATCCATCCTTCAATGTGACCAACTTTGCTTTACAAAATATGCAATGGTATCTTAACAAGTGTAGAAGAATCAGATAAGATATTTAAAATGGAAGATCTCCTTTCACAATATAGAAGTGTATTAAATAAAACGAGACACCTTCAGGTTCTTGTGCCACCAAATATGATAATTCTTTGCCAAAAAATATTTTGTCAACCCCTTAAAGTTGTTTGCAATCCTCTTCTCCAAGAATATGGATGCAAGCTTGCTTGGATCTTGAAAGTTAGTTCAAATATTGAATTATGAGGGCTATGAAAAGGAAAGCACTTATATCTCATGAGATCCACTAATGGCTTCCAAAAAGGAGCACCAATTTGCAAAATTTCCATGTTTAGGTTTCACTCGATCTACAATTTTTGGATGAGCAAATGTTGACTTTGCGAGGTGTCTTGGTACACCTAACCTATATTGATGGTTGTTACATTCTCTGAAAATAAACATATAAAAAATTTTTTTCATAGTCAGCCTTTAATAGTACTTGGAGTTGTTTCTTAGGCAAAGCATTGGTTCAAGTGACATTTTTTAGAAGAAAAATCTGTCAATTCTTGCCCAAAAAAATAAAAAAATCAAATGTAATCCTCACTAAAATATGGATGGATCAAATCATCAAAATGACATTTTATAGTTTTTAATAATTTGTGAATGAAGATATTATGTACTTTCAATGTTCACAAACATTAGCAATCCCATGTAGACATTCAAAAATTTCTTCAAGATGGACATGTAGTAAACATCATGAAGTGAACTATGAAAATAGTTGTACCAAACCAATTTATTTTAGTGAGCTCCTATAAAAAAAAGATAGAAAAGGGTAAGATTTTAATCAAATAGCAACTCCTATGAAAAATTTTAAGTAGTTTACACTAATATTGTCAATATACAAAGGGTTTACAAATTCATTCATCACCACATCATGATGCCAAAGAAGAGAAAATTTGATCCATAAGTTGAATAAACAAACAAAGAATTCCAAAGGGAAACAAAGAAAACTTCTTGCAAAAAAAAAAAGCTTCCCATCTTGCCATAAAATCATCTCTACTAGATACATTTTTCAAAATAAGATCGATAATGAATTTGTAAATAGTATGAAAACCATTTCACACAATTCTACAAAGATTTCTAACCCATCAAAGCCATAAGATCTTACGCATATATGGCTACCAACTGATGTTTAACCACTCTAGCACATACTTCAACAATCGACAACTCCAACAAAGTATTAGTCTTACAGAAGTTTCCTACTTGTATTGCTTGGTTATAATCATGTATGACATAGCTAATGAATTCTCCATGAATATTTTGTTGCAATCAAGGGATGGAAGCAACACACCACAACACTCTTTTACAGGATTTCCACATGATTTATAGTTTTTCACAAACTAAAATAAGGGACTCTACACTTGAAATTGTAGAGAAAAAACTAGAAATGGATGGAGTTTTTATAGACCAAAATTTTATACCGCAATTAGGGACCTCTCACAACCCTACTTTATGTCTTATATCAGACTTAGGATGATCTCACAACCTATTTATTTATCAATTTAAAAAAAAAAAAAGTATTTATCACTCTCAAAACAAGACAGTATTGGTTGACAATTCAAAAGCAATATTTTTAGTAAACATGTCAAATTTCACTATCATTGACATTAGAATTTACGTCAAACTCTCATGAGGAAATATGGACACCATTTCCCCTTGTAAAACTGATCTATAGGAAATTAAAACTTATGGTAGTTATTTACATTTTTCAATGATTTAGTTACCTTAAGAAAATAGAATCATCTTAGGAATTTGATTGTGTGAGGACTAGTTAATGTTAGCTTAGTTCAAGTGTTGGTTTGTCTACTCTACAAAATCAAATATTATTCCCAAGATCACTCGAACTCATTTTAAACTATTTACCTACTTTGTCTTTGGAACTTTCTTTGGATGCTAATTAGGTTGATAGATGTATAATTAATAAAATGATTAAATTTTTATGACTTCAAATTTTGGAGCTTGCATTTCATGTAATCATAAGTGTCTAAATCCTAAACTTATAATGTATAATATAATCTTTTGATTATCTTGCATCAGTTAAAAATCTGAATTGGAAAAGTGGTTTATATAGAATTTCTAAAAGTTAGTAAAACCCTTTCAATCTCGTAATTGGAATGAAGCTTTGGAGTTGTGTTCTCCTTGGCCAACAAGATAGGTGCCTTGAAAAGAACAACAAACATGAACCTCTAGGTTACCTATGCAAGTCTAGACTAGTTGATATAAACCTTAGGGAAAGCATTTCACCTCAAAGAGAAAAAAAAATTATTGTAAGTTGGTGCATCAAAAACCACATTAGAAAAATGGCACTAGAAAGAGGGCACCATCAAAGAACTTAGGACAATCATTGCAAAAGTTTAAAACCCTGTGATTGTATAAGTGAAGCTTGTCTGAGGTAAGTCAACTATATACTTGTACTCACTTTTCATCTTTAGTTTTACCTTGAGATGTTTTATGCACTACTGCCATGATGGAAACCTTCTCTTCAAATGAAAGAGTTGAGAAAGACCTATCAAAAACTAAAACAAGAAATGGGTTTTTTTTTGTAGCAAATAGATGTATTTCCAAATCACTTGAAACTGGGGATGGATGTAGAGTCGTGTTTAAGAAAAACCAGCAAAGAAGAAAGTGCAAGGCCAAAAGAAGTAGCCAACAACCTATTTCTTCCTGGGGATGTACATATAACAGTTAAAGAGGATGCAATACTACCCCTAATTGGACATTGAAGAATTGCCCAGTCCATAGCCCTTAAATCAACAATATTGACCAAGTCAAGATTAGAAGCCTTGTTTAGCATGCTTTCACTTTTTTTTTTTGCTTCGACTTCTACATCAGTACTCACATAGGAGATAGGAGCCCACAACAAAGATGAAGATCATCAGTCTGTGGTGCAAGTTAATCAATGATGAAGAAGACAATAAAGAAGTGCCCTCTCCATAGCCCTTACAACCAAATGTCGACCTTGTGGAGATTAGAAACCTTATCTTAATTGGTGGCTTTGACCCCAAAAAATTTGGTTGCATCTGCATCACTCACATAATTGATGGTGCCCTGTGCATAAATATCTAATTATTCCATGTTGTATCAAGCAATTGTTTCTTATCCAAGCCATTTAATTCACAACCTTTTAAATCTCTGCAAAGATAAAGTTGGAATAGAGAATTTTGCTTCTCAAAGGTGTCCTCTGGTTGTATAGCATCCATTCCAGTATCTGTTGATTTGTTCAACAGATAATGGAATGGATGCTTTACAATCAGAGGATAGCTTTGAGAAGAAAAATTCTCCTGCTCCAACTTTATCTTTGCAGAGATTTAAAAGGTTGCAATTCAAATGACTTGAATAAGAAACAATTACTTGATACAACATTAAAAAAAATCAACCAAACATTGATGGAAATTTTGACCATTTCTTGATAGTTTTCTACCAAGAATTGGTCAAAATTTCCACCAATTATAAAAAGAAATTGACCAAACATTGGTGGAAAGTTCGACCAATTCTTGATAGTTTTCTACCAAGAATTGGTCAAAATTTCCACCAATTCTATTTAAAAAAATTAACCAAACAGTGGTGGAAATTTTGACCAATTCTTGATTGTTTTCTACCAAGAGATTGGTCGAAATTTCCACCAATTCTAAAAAACAATTGACCAAACATTGGTGGAAATTTCAACCAACAATGACAAATCAGAGCTAGCAAATATTAAAAAAATTCGATGAATGTATTGGTCAAAATTTTGACCAACCTGTAGGTTGTTCAAAATTTTGATTAAAAAAATTAACATGAACTACTTAGTCAAAATTTTGACCAACCTAGGTCAAAATTTCCACCAAAATTCATCAAAAATTGAGTCCAAATTTACTAGTGAGATTAAACTCACTCCATACATAATATCTAGTCTAGTAGTAGTGAGATACATCAAACTACCAACCAATATTTTGAATATAGTTGAGTCAAAACCTTTCTCAGTATCTTCTATGTTTAGTTTGGTGCCTACTACCACAAGTGTAGAAATTGGACTGCAATTTATCAATCTAAATATTTTCAAAATATATTTTTCATATTTACTTTGGAAAATGAAAATTCTTTTATCATTTTGAGTAACTTCAATGCCAAGAAAATATTTCATCAATCCTAGATCTGTCATTTCAAATTCCTTTTTTATTGCTGATTTAAACATGCCAATAGATAGATTGCTTGTAAAGATCAAATCATCAACATATAAACAAACATATGAAATCTGACCTTGTTCATTGATCTTGGTATATAATGTAGGTTCATTGATGCTTCTCTTGAATCCATTCTCCATCATGTATGAATGTATTCTATTGTACCAGGTTCTTGGAGCTTGCTTCAATACACAGAGTGCCTTCTTCAACTTATAAACTTTGTCTTCATATTCTCTTATTTCATATCTTGTTGATTGCTACACATACACTTCTTCTTCCAAATATCCATTCAAAAAATTTGATTTGACATCTATTTGTGAACCATCCATTTGTTTTCAGCTGTAATAGCTAATACTATTCTTACAGTATCAAGTCTTTTTGCAAGTGCAAATGTCTCATTATAGTCAACCCCATATTCTTGTAAAAATCCCTTAGCAACTAACCTCACCTTATATTTGTCTACATCTAGCTTTAAACTTAGTCTTATAAACCCATTTTACACTAGTGCAATCTTTGTTCTTAGGCAAATCAACTAATTCCCATGTACCATTTCTCTCAATTGATTCTATTTCATCATCCATTGCATTAATCTAGTGCCTTTCCTTAATTGCATCTTTAAAATATATAGGATCTTCAGCAAATAAAGAAAAATTTGATTGCAAATCTATTTTACTTCTTTGATCATAAATCTCACTCAAGCTTCTAGTTTTCTTGCTTGTAATCCTTGATCTCAATTGTGCAAGTATAGGGTTTGAATCATTACTTGTGAATTTGAAGATTCTCCATGTTCAACTCTATTTTCCAAGTGATCTCTTCTAGACTTTGTAGTGGAGTTCCTTCTTGGTCACTTGGTTGATCCTTTTGATCTTCATGATCCTTTTTATCCTTCTTGCCATATGGTATTGTTGCAACACCTGTAACTATTTTATATATATTTCCATCCCAAGATTCATCCTCTTTAAATACAACATCCCTACTCATAATGAATTTTCTGGTGATTGAATTAAACAATCTATATGCCTTAGATTTCTCATCATAGGCAATAAAAATGCATTTCTCACTCTTATTGTCTAATTTACTTCTAGTTTCTTTTGGAACATGTGTATATGCAATACAACCAAATAATTTGAGATGACAAACACTATGAATCTTGCCACTCCATGATTTTTTTGGAACCATGTCTCTCACAATCTTTGTTGGTCTCCTATTAATAATATAAATAGCACAAGAAGCTACCTTAGCCCAATACTCATTAGGAATATTCTTAACTTTCAACATACTCATTGCCATCTCCATTATTGTCCTATTCTTTCTCTCTGCAACACCATTTTTTTGTGGTGTGTAACTGGTAGTAAATTGCTTTTTGATTCTACAATCCCTAAAATAATCTTAAAACTCATTTGACTTATACTCTCCTCCTCTATTAGATCTGAATACCTTGATAGGTAAACCACTTTGTTTCTCAACAAAGGCCCTGAATTATTTAAATTTTCCAAAAGTTTCAAATTTATATTTAAGAAAGTAAACCCATGTATTTCTACTAAAGTCATTGATAAATGTTAAGAAATAAATGCTCCCCCCTAATCATGGAATTTTCATTAGACCACATATATCTTAACGTACAATTTCTAAAGGTACCCTTGCTCTATATGACATCCCTTTTGGAAAACTCTCTTTATGATGTTTGGCCAAAATACAACTTTCACATGGACTTAATGATGCTTTAATTGGTGGTAAGCCTCTGACCATTTCCTTTCTTAGCAATAAATATAATCCTTTGAAATTTAGATGACCATACCTCAAGTGCCATATCCATGTCTGATCCTGACTTGTTGTCTTGAAACTTGTTGCAATTTCATCAACCATATTTCTTTTCATCCAAAGTGGAAACATTTTGTGATTGAGAAATGTGATTTTGCTGAAGTTGTTTACAAAAAGGAGTGTACTGATGAACATGAAAATTGTATTGACAACACTTTTAGCTATTATAATGACAACATTGGTTTGAAGGATTGTGCTAAGGTAGTTTCTTGTGATGTTTATGTCTTGAATAGGAATCCAACAAATATTGTGAGGGACATGATTCCACAACAAGCATGGAATGGTAAGATTCATAGTGTTTCTCATCTTAAAGTATTTGGTTGTATTGCATATGCACATGTTCCTAAAGAAACTAGAAGTAAGTTAGAGGATAAGAGTGAGAAATGCATTTTTGTTGGCTACGATGAGCAATCTAAGGCATATATGTTGTTTAATCCTATCACCAAAATACTCATTGTGAGTAGGGATTTTGTATTTAGAGAGGATGAATCTTGGAATGGAAATTTAGATAAATTAGTTACAAGTGCTGCAACAATACCATATGGTGAGAAGGATAAAAAGGATCATAAAGATTAAGAGAATCAACCAAGTGACCAAGAAGGAACTCCACCAAGAGGCCCACAAGGAGATCACTTAGAAAACAAAGTTAAACATGGAGAATCTTCATATTCACAAGTAATGATTAAAACCTTATACTTGCACAATTGAGATCAAGGATTTCGAATAAGAAAACTAGAAGCTTAAGTGAGATTTATGATCAAGGAATTAAAATAGGTTTGCAATCAAATTTTTCTTTAGTTGCACTAATACCAAATTGATGGATGAGAAGAGGCACAAGAAAAGAAAAAAAAAACAAAACACCAAACACAGTGTGTTGCGGCATAATAAAAATATATTGTCTTCCATTCACCGTGATTTCAAATGAATGCATAGTGTCTTTTTACTTCTAGATTTTTAATTAAATCTTCAAAAAACTTGAAACAAATCCTACATAAAAATAAAACTTGACTCCTTTTCATATTTTTTTTTCTTTTAACGACAATAGGAGAATTTCTCAAATGACCATACCTATTGTTCTTTCCTCTATCCTTTCTTGCATGCTTTACAAACACTTTGGTTTCTTCATAATCTTCATGAAAAGTCTTCTTTTTCTCAATAATGTTCTTTCTTGCCAAATTTCCCTTAGCTTCTCAACAATTCTTGTGTTGTCTTCTTCAAAATAATTGTCTTCTCTATAACACAAATCAATCCTCCACAATTTATTAGCACCGAAAACATCGCCTCCTCTTTAATCAAAAATTTTGTCCACCTGACTTTGATAACAAATTGATGGGGGTGGATTGATTGGATCCACAATGATAATTAAACACAAAAATACATAGTACATATACTTATAGAAATTATAAAATGATTTCATTTCCTGATCGATAATAAACCATTACATTGTGCCTCTTTTATAGAGATCTTTGATTGTTTCTGGAAACATATAAATTGACCAACATAAGACCAAATAGACTTTTCTGGAAATATCTAAACAAAAATGACTTCTAGAACTTTACAAACTTAAATATTAATTTGACCTAACCCTATTTGGTAATCCAAAAATTTCTAGAATCCTCTATTATGCCTTTACATTTCATTTGAGGGGGAAATTACATTCCAACACTCAGTAAACTAGGATATTCATCGCTCATGCTTAATGAAGCTTCATTAAGTGTATTATCAGTGTCAATTTCATTCAAATGAGTCATGGTGATCATCTGGAGTGAAGAGAGGGGGAGTTTGGCCTCTTTATCATGAAGGTAGTAATTAAGCTAGGCATAGCCATTTGAAATGGTGGCCCAAGAGCAACCATGAAGTAAAAAGGCCTTAGATAGGGAGTAGTTGTTTTGAAGTTCTCAAAGACTAGATCCCCCATAGTGCTTTGCAGTACTTGGTAAAATGAATGTATCTGAAAGAAACACACTTGCCATTCACTTGCTCAACTATCATAAATGAAAATCCATTTTCATACCATTTTGAGGAATTGAATCCATTGTGGTATGACAAGAGATTATTGAGGACAACTATAGTGTTCGCGCCCTCTTCTACTAAGAGGGCATATTTTGGACTAATGTGGTGAAGAGTGTGCATGTAGATTGGGTATAAGAAAGAAAAAGAATGGGAATAAGAGGCATGGATATTGGAATATTTAATATTTTTTTGGTGCTTTCATGCCCATCTATGAACCTAGCATCCCCTATTTCCAGCTCCAACAGTCATATGCATTTACTATGGTAGGTGAGTTCAAATTTGGAAAAGAGGGGGGGAATTTTGTGTGGACAATAGGAAGACAAAAGAGAGGGAATGCCATTAATTCCATTATCTTCAAACATTCATTCCCATATAGAGTCAATTTTTGTAGCAGCAATAGAGAATGTTTTTTGAGTATTGTGTGCAACAACACCTATGAGAGTTTGTCCCATTGAAGTAGTGATTGCTCTAGGGTAAGTGCACCAAGTTGTGGTGCCAAAAACATGACACACAATTTTTTTTTTTTAATTTCACAAAGCATGTGTGCACTATAGCACATATGTGCTTTTTGAAACCATAATTTTTTATATATGGGTTGTAAACCTATAGCCCATTTTATTATTTTTTGTCTTTACATTATTTCTCCTCAATAGTGCACACATGGATTGCAAACTTTGAAGAATTTTGTCACCCGCCTCCTCAAAATGTCTCCTCGTCACTAAAAATCAAGATTAGAATCATGTAGTATGTTTTCTACACTTTTTTTTGCATTATTTTATATGTTTTTGCATTGTTTTGTAAGTTTTTACATTATTTTGTGGGTTTTTTCAGTTTTACTTTAAATTTGTTTATTTATTAAGATTGCAAATGGTTTCTTATCAAGAAATGTGAATAATGAACCACCAAATCTCCAGCTGGATCAACAAAATCAAAATAAAAACCCTCCACAAGATCCAAATCAAAACCCTCCACAAGATAAAAATCAAACCCCTCAACAACAAGAGCAAGAAATTCTACAACATCCACCAATTGGAAGACCTCCTCTTGACACCTAAGATAACATAATGAACGTGTAGTGTCTGCCCCTAGTTCGCATTTTGTTATCGTTGTTGAAATCTTTTAGAACTAGTTTTATGTTGTTAGATAGTAGCATTTTTTTGAGATTATCAGATATTGTGCTATGGATTCAGTTTATTATGTGATGAGATTACTTAGACTCTACATTTCATGTATGTATGATGATTATTTTTAGTGTTCACAATTATTGATGATGATTATTACATTGCTTTCAATTATTAATGATGATTAGTAAGATGATTTATTATCATATGTGCTTTCTTATGGATACTTACCCCATACTTGCATGTGTATGGTGTGCATGTTTGCCTTGCGTGTTTGCTTTTGTATGGCATGTCTAATGTGGTTAAGGAAGGGAGTCGTAGTCACCTGCTAGTCGAGATCTACACGATGCACCACTTCCTACCATTTTCTATTTAGTTTAGTATATATTGTGTTTCTACATACATGGTTTTTATGCAGGTTGCAAGTACCAGGTATCGACTTCCCTGAATTGCTAGGATGAGCGTACCCTATCA
Organism: Cupressus sempervirens; assembly: GCA_028749045.1. NCBI lineage: Eukaryota > Viridiplantae > Streptophyta > Pinopsida > Cupressales > Cupressaceae > Cupressus > Cupressus sempervirens. The sequence goes on from CM053787.1 coordinate 1,000,272,118, forward strand.
CATTATCTCAATGATAAGAGAGGGGAGATAAATTCTCAAGTTTAAATTCCAACCCTTTGAGCCATTTGTCCTAATTGAAAAATTAGGACAAGTATCTGAGTTGAATACCCACCGAATGTGTCAGATGACATATTTCATGATTTTTAACCCTTTAGATTTATTTTGTATGATTTGTTCTATGATGGGTTTTCATATTTTATCTTGGAGATCTATGGTGAATTTTCCATTAATTAAGTCTTAATAAATAGATTTAATTAATAAATTATTTATTTGAGAAAATTAATTAAATGTGAATTATTGGAAAAAAGGAATTAAATTAAAAAAAACTAGAAATTAAAATTAATAATAATTATAAAATAATAATAAAGTAATAAATAAATAAATAATAATAAAAGTTATAAAAAGTAAAATGAAAGTTATAAAATTTAAATAGAGATTATTTAAAAAGTAAATTGGAGTTATAAGCTTGCATTGGAATTAACATGTGTCAACAACACGGGGGTTAGTGCATCAATTAAGCACAAGGTGTCTACAACTCTATGACTCATCAAAAAGGTTGGAAAAGACCCATGCTTAGTTGGTGACACTTTTCAGCGGTTTCAAAAAGCAATCCAAAGGTTTCTTGAGAGTTCTTTATATTCAGGCATTCATAGAGGCTTAGAGAGGGGGTGGAGAGCAATTGGAGCATTGGAGGACTCAAGAACTCTGAAGAAGAGAGCTTGCTCTATGGATTTTCTGAGGAAGAGCGAATTAGCATCAGAATCCGGGTAGATTCTTATGATTTTTCTTATGCTATTTTCGCATCATGCATTCTTGTCTTCTTCGTGTCTTCCATATGTCTTTTGAGGAATTTCATATTTTTATTGTATGCATTTTCAATTTGGGCAATTAAATTTATTTGAAAATTTTATATGCATGGATTTAAAAAAAAGAGAAACGGGTTTGGGTTCGAATTAGAATCAAATTAAAATAGATTTAAAAATAGTTTTAAAATTTATAGCCAAATCCATTAGTGAAATTATTGGATAAATTTACAGAACAATTACCTTTTTAAGATAAAATTTTTAATTCATCACAAACTGCCCTATCGCTACCCCTTGGATAGACCCGAACTCAGTCATTCATAACTTTTTATTGGGATCAAATTTATTCGATCGCTCCAGTCAAAGGTGGAGAAACTTGGCTCTCTCCAACATATTTAAACTTCAGCCCGATCCAATAGTTTATTAGGAAGATATGGCCGTCGTACTGAAACTATTTTATTCAAGAACAGATATTTCTCCATTTCCTATAACCAAGAGTTCTTTATGCTTAAACTTCACGAAAATAATATATCAAAGCATGAAATGAATTAAAGATATTATTGTAATCTTCCCTTATTAGAATCTTATTAATATGCATTAGTTTTATATGGTTTATTATCTAATCTAACTAAATCAAATTTAATTAAGATTAGTTAATAGTAGAAGAAGTGTAATTAATTATTAGTCAATCTAAGTAAATGGATTTTTAAATGAGAGAAAATTAAAAGAAAAGAGATTTTAATATAATTTATATAGTGGACTTTTTATAATGTATATTAAATACTATTTAATATATATTAAATAATTTAGAGATGGTAATTTTATATTATGAAACTTTAATGATAATGGATAAAGATGTAATTGGCATGGAGTCACTATTATAACATTGTTATAATTTGAATTACTATGGTATTATTAATACGTTATATATTATTAACTAAATTATTGATATACCTTAATGGTATTAAGAGTTAACTAATGAAGCTTATGTAAAGTTCTCTAGATCGATTAATAATAGTTTTGATGAGTTTATTATTTATTAATGTGTGTAAGGACTAGCAAACTATTAATAAATAATAGTGTAAATAGTTTAAATAGTTATCAATTAATACGATCAGGGTTAATCTAGAGGAGATTAGTTAATGATTGAAGTACTATAAAAGATATTAATCAAATTGAATTGGTTAATAATTTGGAGGAGTATTAATTAATTGAATCAACGTACATAGGAAAAACTTATTTGAGATAATAATACTTGGTATTGGAATTTATTATAACTTGTTATTATTAAAATAAAAATGGAAACATGATGAATGTGGTCATTATAGATTTATTAATAAGATTTCCAATATAGCTTGTTATTAAATATTAACAAGTTATTATTATTGAACTATGAATATGAATATTTGTGTACTAAATTATAGATGACTTTTAACTTACAAAATTATAGTTAGTTATTAGTCAACTGATATTAATTGGAATGTTGCCTTAGATATATAATTATTAATTAAATTAATTAGAGTTAATTAGATTTAATTAATAATCAAGTTATGTAATATTGTTTTAATTGATATGCTAATATCGATTCCTCTAGCAAAGTTGTGAAGTATTTACATCGAAGTTGATAAGTCGTACTCTCATGACTTGAATAATGACCTTAGATGTTTTAATGGTGAGACTTAGTATTATTGAATTGAAAACTGTTAGATGTTAATAGCTCATGGATGGTGTACCTATGTTAATTGTTTGATTTAATTGATCATTTTATTAAAGTTATAATTCTTCTTAGTTTGATAATTGGTTCTTTTATAAATGAATAATGATCCTTGATTTATGAAGGAGAGTTAATCAATTAGAATATGGATCCTAGTTAAATAAAGAAAGTAATTTAATTAAAGGTCAGTGATGATCAGTTTAATGAGTAAATAATTATCTTTAAGTTATTCTTAGAATAATGCTATCGGAGAACAAATGGGTTGGCGTGTAAGTCAAATGATAAATCCTATACACTTGAAGTATACTTGCAAATAGAAAATTGAAAACCCCTACACTTTATTCAACTATGTGAATTTAGTAAACCAAAACATGTGTTTGCATCGTGTATTCTATATGCTTCTTGTTTTGAGTTTTGGGTTGACTAGTGTTGACCAGTCTTAGGATGTTACCAAAGGCTCGGGGGTTATGAGATATGATGACATATTGATCTTATTCAGTTTCGATCTTTATAAGCCCAACCATGGTAATGTGATCATATGCTCTATGAAATGTTTGTATTTTCTGATTGTTATTGTTCATCAGTCTTCATGTGTGAAGCTGAGAGGTATGTGTATGAGACACTTGAGCTAATAATTTTTGAGTCATCGATCAGTTATCCTTAGATTATTTTTTAGTCACCATGATGGGACTGAAATATGGATTTATTTCTTGATGGTGTGATGTTGTGACATGTTTGACTCAACCATATTAGAGTCTTCGATCAGTATGATTTTGAGATATTCTTGGTTGCTTATTGAGAACCATTTATCTTGAGATATATTTTAGTTATTGAGAACTAATTGATACTTATGATTATCAGTGATACCTTCAGTTGCCAATAGAGAACTGGTGTGGTCATGATTTTCTATGGATGCTTTTTCAAATGCTTATGGAGATTTGATGATTCTTATCTTAGAGATTTGATGATTCTTATTATGGATATTTGATGTTTTAATGCATATTTGATGATTTTATTATGGATTATCTTTTATGATTCCATAAGCTTAGGGTAGGTAATCTACTTGTAGTGTCGGGAAGTGGTTTGCAATGGAGGCCGGGGCCCTAAGTGGCTACCAAGGTAACTCATTGTAAGTTTGGTTAATAAGTGATAACATTTACACACTAAATGGGGATTAAATGAACCTAAAAATATAATTTTTGATATTCTCGCCCATGCCTTGAGTGCTTGTACAGGCTAGGATGGGAGTAGTGAGAACGCATGGTTGTGACCGTGCATTCCATAGTATGCCTCGTCAGTATGAGAGGATACTAGTGGCCGCATGAGATCAGTATGGATCCATGGAGTTTAGCTAACTACCAAGGTAAATTGTACATGATAAATGCGATGACACTTTCTCGCTTGCAGAGTAAGTTTCCTACATGTCTTTGTGTGCCTCTGGGAATTAGATGTCGGTTTTGTGTGATGGAACCTTTGAGTTAGTATACTTTTAGGATTCCTGAACTTATAGAGATTTGTGCTTCGTGAATTGATATCTTGTTTGGAACTTGAAATTATCTCCTCAGCATGGTGGGAGTGGACCACTTAGGTTCCACACGATCAGGTGGTAGTGTATTTTCACTCTTATCATTTGAGATCCGTCTGAGACACGGTAGCTAGAGTATCCTTGGTTGGTATTTATTCTTCATTATGTTCTTGGAGCATTATGATAGATAATGTACCTTATGATGGATGTACTTATTGGTATGTTTCTTATATTGATGATTTGCTTTACTTTGCATATGTTAGTTGATGATTTATTATTCTTTACTTTGCATGTTAGTAGAATGTTTTAGGAGTGACATTCCTACTATGTTAATATCGATGATCTCTTCAGTGCTTTGGAATGTTACGCATGAAGGGATGGCTAGGGTTCACAATGGTCTAATGATGCTATTTACAATTGGGAGGTACCGTGCACTTAGTTATTTATGTTTGTGATAAATGGTTATCTTTTGTGATGGATGTTTATATCTTTTGTGATGATGTATCATGTATGATATGTGATTTCATTTATGTTATTGCATCATAGATTAATATTAGATGATGATGATGTACTTTATTTACGTGGATGTTTATTCTTTTAAGCTTTTCATACCCTATGATATGTATAGTGGATGATTGAGCTAAACTAAAATATAATTACAAAAGGACACTTGTATATTGTTTAAGTACATTGGATGTATCATTGTTATTTCATAAAGATGGGATGTTAGATGAATAGTTAATTTAGATGTGATACAACGTTAAGGGATCTTTAAAGAATGTAGCCTGTTATGTATATATGTTATGTTTATTTTTATTTGAATTGTTGCTATTGCTTTTGCAAATGTTATGAATGGATTTATCTTTCATGTTTAAAAAAAAAAATTGGTTGGAAAACTTAGTAAAATTCTTTGGATCCCTTGGCGAGGCATTACAGAATGACATAGAAAGAGAGAAAAATGAATTAGAAGCACTCATTGGTAGGTTGAAATCTTGTGGACAAACCAATCCGATGAGAGCACAATAAGCATCCTCCCTTGAGTCCATTATGACCCATCTAGCTTTTATTAGTGATCAATTGGATATTTGGCATGTTAAGAGGAATAAACAAAGAAGATATTATGCAAACAAATTATCATATAAAGATGTAAAAAAAAAAGAAAATAGCAAAAGGTAGCATTTGTGCATTATTTAAAAAGCCTCAAGAACAAGACAATGTTAAACATTCAACTAAAAGGTTCCTCATCCATTGGTGCATACATGATAATATTAGAAATAACTTTTGGGATAGATGGTGGATGGTCTTTGATGCCCCTCCCTATAATAATCACCAGGTTCTAATGTATTTCTTAAAGAAATTGTATTGTGAATTTGTCCTTGGGGAGATTTCCAATTATTTTAATTTATTAGCATCTCAGGGTAGAGGTGGGGGGTCATCATTTGAGAGGTCGGGGGCACGTCATGGCCCTAATGTAGTTAGGGTGCCTATTGTTAAGCCATAGGGTGAGCATGTGATTATTCCTTTAGTTGTGAAGGAACATGTAGAGACCAGCACTCTAGGGACTATCAATGCGTTGACACAAACCCTCATTCATTGCGCCAGTCCATTAGTTGAAGATTCTTCTGTGCATCGCAATCACATGTGAAAATCATGTGGATCCTTATGCACATTTATTAGGAGAGAGTATGGATAATGGGGTAGTCACTGATGAATTCTTGATTGACACATTTGGCATTGACACACAGGTAAATTACAATTATAATAAACTAATTTGATCACATTTTGTATGTATCATGAATGACTAATTAATTAGCATATATTGTCATTGTTCAAAATTCAGGGTAAGAGTGTTGATGGCCCTAGTACAGATTCCCCAGCCTCATTTTTTGTCCCATCAACAAGTCAAGAGGTATGTATCAATTTATTCATTTAAATTAATACATATATTTAATAAGTAATCATATGAAGGATTGACAAAAAAAAAATTATGGATGTGCATCAATTCTCTACTAAATCATCGACATTCACAAGGGACTCTGAGCTTAATCATGATACAAGCTTCATAGAGGTACATTTGTTTCATGTTTCATGTTACATGAAAATTGTATTATATGACATGCACTTGTTGACGTCTGAGACTCATTGTCATCTTCAACAGAGCATCAATCATGGAGTTGTTGCATCGATGGCTAGTTCAGAGACATTAACTGAGGTATGAAATAATTTTCTTAATTTTAGTTGTTGTTTATAATAGTTAGTATCAAAATTTTTAATGTTATTTATAAGTGAATATATTGATTGAATTGTTGTAGGGCCTTATTACACTCGATCATCCATGAGCCTTTGAGGTGGATGTATAGAGTGACTATTTGATGGTGGTAAGAAAATAATTAATTTTTTGTGTACATATATTTAATTTCAATATATAATAATTATTTATTCATATCTACTTTGTTTGTATCGACTTGAGTTAGAGAAGAGCCTAAACAAGAGGATGAGTGAGCATGTGAGGAAGACCCCATCATCCCCATTATCTCCCTCCATAAAATGACCAAAGACCTCTAGGGATTTGTTTCCTTCCCCTTGTGGGAAGGAGAAGATAGAGTTGATAGACACACATGTATAGGCATTAGTGGACATATATGTTTGATTTTAAGTTAGTGGACATATTTGATATACATTTGATGTATATATGATATTTTATATTTGATGAATGACATATATTTGATGCATGACGTTATTAGACTTATGACATTATCAATTATCATAATATATATCTTATTTTCTTGTTTACATTTTAAGTGCATTTCATGTATTTCAATTTAATGTAAATTGCATCCAAAATGATGCAGAGTGCTCACACCAAAAGCTAGTGGATTCCCAACAAAAACACTTTTAATGCAAACTACCTTTCCCACTTTCCTAAGTGTCTTCAAAGACTCTTTCCAACTTGGTTACAACATTGAACAAACTTTTCTAACCAACTTCACAAAACTACTTGATCACTTTCCCTATTCAAGACTTGGAAGAAATAAGGAAAAAATGAGCAAATTTGAGAAATCGATCATAATCAACTTCTTGCTTCAAACTTACACCTTAGAAACTTCAAGTAAAACCTAATAAATATCTCACAAACTTCAGTCTATCATCTCTTCCATCCTTCCAAGAGATTCTTCAACATCCTATGAGTGAAACCAATCTTCCAACATCCTATGACTATATTTTCTTTGCAACAACATATAATTTGCTGATTTTTGGACAACTCTTCACAAAGGGAAGTGATTATGTTTCAAACCCATGAAATGGCTATTAAGATAACCAAGAAGATCCTTAACATCTTCCACTAATTCCATTTAGTGATAACATGCAGCTAAAGTGGTGTTTCATTCTGACAAAATATGAGTTTGTTGTTCCAAATAGGAAGTAATCATATTTGACAATAACTCAATAATCCTATATACAAGTTTAACATCAGTAGTGATTCCTTGCAATATAAAAAAAACTTAATAATCACCAACACCTTATGCCTCCTCTAAATTCATAAAGGATATTTTCATCATTTTACATCTATTCCAACCGATTACCAATTGGTTTGATTGGTTACAAGGTTTAATTCAAGGTTTTCCAAAAAATTGCTAAAATTACCAAAAAGTTGTTAGCAACTTTTATTGCAAAATGAAATTATTGCAATAACTCTTCCTAGAACTTAACCAAGTGATTTTTTGTAACACATAGGACCTATATAAGTTTTAATGACTCTCAAAACACTTATTGAATCAACTTATTAACAAAAACAACAACAACAACAAAAAATTATGGACTAAGGAAACTTGGGTTTATAGGTGACCTCACGTTCATTGACCTTATAAACAAGGATTACATTATTACCATTAAAAAATAACATGTTCAAAATGAGGTGTATGATCACCCCTTTACCTTCTATTATGAATTTCCATCATTGGATGAGATGACATATCTAGTTGCCACTGTCAAAGATCATTGCCCTATGGTATTTAGTGACTCTTAAGGACAATTCAATTTGGCATGCTCAAGAACATTTGAGAACTCAATAGGAAAGGAGCTTTGAGCTACAGTTTAGTTGGCCACCCAGAGCTAATAGAATAGATAGTTTGATCCCATGATGAATGATGAGAGAGATTCGATAGTTGGCAACTTTATATTGGCCAACACTACAAGTTTCAGCATCACCTAAGATGGGGTCACATAATCAAAATAGAATAAAATCTCTAAAAAGAGAGAGAGGTTATTGTAGGTATCTACAACATGGTCCTATAGCACTTAGAATTGCATCCATACCTCACACGAGCTTTGAGATATGCCCCATCAAAGATCGTTTCCTTATGGCACTTAGTGACTCTTAGGGATAATTTGATTTAGTGTTCCTGAGAATGTTCAAGAACTCAATAGGATGGGTTGAGCTTGGGGCTAAGGTTTACACTTGGAGCTAATGGAATAGATAGTTTGATCCCATGACAAACAATGAGAGAGATTTGGCAGTTGGCAACTTTGTACTAGCCAACACTACAAGTTTCAACATTACCCGAGATGGGGTCACAAAATCAAAATACAAAAAGATCTCCAAAAAGTGAGAGTTTATTGTAGGTCTCTACAACATGGTCTTTTAGCACCTATAATTGCATCCATACCTTGCACAAGCTCCAAGATATGCCTCATCAAATATTGCTACCATATGGTATTTAGTGATGCTTAGGGACATTTCAGTTTAGTGTACCCAAGAACGTTCAAGTGCTCAATGGGATAGGATGAGCTTAGGGCTAGGGTTTACTCAAATTCTTAGAGCTAATGGAATAGATAGTTTGATCCCACGATGAATGGTGAGGGAGATTCAGCAGTTGGCAACTTTATACTGGCCAACACTACAAGTTTCAGCATCACCCGAGATAGGGTCACAAAATTAAAATGAAATAAGATCTCTAAAAAGAAAGAGAGGTTATTGTAGGTCACCACAATGTGGTCTTATAGCACCTAGAATCACATCCATACCTCACACAAGCTTTGAGATATGCCCTATCAAAGATCACTGCCCTATGTTACTTAGTGACTCTTAGGAACGATTCAGTTTGGCATGCCCGAGAATGTTTGAGCACTCAATAGGAAAAGACAAGCTTGGGCCTAGGGTTTACCTAACCACCTAGAGCTAACAAAATATATAGTTTGATACCTCACACGAGCTTTGAGATATGCCCCATCGAAGATCGTTGCCCTATGGCACTTAGTGACTCTTAGGGATAATTCGGTTCAGTGTTCCTGAGAATGTTTGAGCACTCAATAGGATGGGTTGAGCTTGGGGCTAAGGTTTACACCTAGAGCTAATGGAATAGATAGTTTGATCCCATGACAAATAGTGAGGGAGATTTGGTAGTTGGCAACTTTGTACTAGCCAACACTACAAGTTTCAACATCACCTGAGATGGGGTCACAAAATCAAAATAGAACAAGATCTCCAAAAAGTGAGAGAGTTTATTATAGGTCTCTAAAACATGGTCTTGTAGCACCTATAATTGCATCCATACCTTGCACAAGCTTCAAGATATGCCTCATCAAAGATTGCTACCGTATGGTATTTGGTGATGCTTACGGATGTTTTGGTTTAGTGTGCCCAAGAGTGTTCAAGTGCTCAATGGGATAGGATGAGCTTGGGGCTAGGGTTTACCCAAACACCTAGAGCTAATGGAATAGATAGTTTGATCCCATGATGAATGGTGAGGGAGATTCAGCAGTTGGAAACTTTATACTGGCCAACACTATAAGTTTCAGCATCACCTGAGATAGGGTCACAAAATCAAAATGAAATAAGATCTCTAAAATGAAACAGAGTTTATTGTAGGTCACCACAATATGGTCCTATAGCACCTAGAATCACATTCGTACCTCACACAAGCTTTGAGATATGCCTTATCAAAGATCACTGCCCTATGTTACTTAGTGACTCTTAGGGACGATTCAGTTTGGCATGCCAGAGAATGTTTGAGCACTCAATGGGACAAGACAAGCTTGGGCCTAGGGTTTACCTAACCACCCAGAGCTAACAAAATAGATAGTTTGATCCTATGAAAAATGGTGAGGGAGATTCGGCAGTTGGCAATTTTTACTGGCCAATACTACAAGTTTCAACATCACCCAAGATGGGGTTTCAAAATCAAAATGGAATAAGATCTCCAAATAGTGAGAGAGGTTATTGTAGGTATCTACAACACCATCTTGTAGCACCTAGAATCGTATCCATACCTTACATGAGCTCCAAGATATGCCTCGTTAAAGATCACTACCCTATGGCATTTAGTGACTCTTAGGGACATTTTGATTTGGCATGCTTGAGAATGTTTGAATACTCAATAGGATAGGATAAGCTTGGGGCTAGGGTTTACATAGCCACCAAGAGCTAACAAAATAGATAGTTTGATCACATGATGAACAGTGAGGGAGATTCGGTAGTTGGAAACTTTGTACTAGTCAACACTACAAATTTTAGCATCACCTGAGATAGGGTCGCAAAATGGAAATAGAATAAGATCTTCAAAAAGTGAGAAAGGTTATTGTAGGTCTCTATAACATGGTATTGTAGCACCTAGAATCACATCCATACCTCACATAAGCTCTGAGATATGTCCCATCAAAGATCACTACCCTGTGGCATTTAATGACTCTTAGGGACATTTTGGTTCAAGGTGCCCAAGAATGTTTGAGCACTCAACAGGATGGGACAAGCTTGGGGCTAGGTTTTACCAAACCAATTGGAGCTAACAAAATAGGTATTTTGATCTCACGATGAACGGTGAGGGAGATTCGGTAGTTGGAAACTTTGTACTAGCCAACACTACAAGTTTCAACATCACTCAAGATGGGTTCGCAAAATTAAAATAAAATAAGATCTCCAAAAAGAGAGAGATTTTATTGTAGGTATCTGCAACATGGTCCTCTACCACCTAGAATTGCATCCATACTTTGCACAAGCTCTGAGATATGTCCTGTCAAAGATCATTTCCCTATGGCACTTAGTGGCTCTTAGAGATGATTCGGTTTGATGTTCCGAAGAACATTTGAGGGCTCAATGGCACATGATGAGCTTGGAGATAGGGTTTACCCATCCATTTAGAGCTAATAGAATAGACAGTTTGATCCCATGATGAACGGTGAGGGAGATTCAGAGTTGGCAATTTTTTTACTGGCCAATACTAAAAGTTTCAACATCACCCAAGATGGGGTCACAAAATAGAAATAGAATAAGATCTCCAATAGGTGAGAGAGGTAATTTTAGGTCTCCACAACATAGTACTATAGCACCTAGAATTGCATCCACAGCTCGTATGAGCTCTGAGATATGCCTTGTCAAAGATCATTGCCGTATGACACTTAGTGACTCTTAGGGATAATTTGGTTTAGTGTTCCTGAAAATGTTTGAGCACTCAATGGGATAGAATGAGCTTGGGGATAGGGTTTACCTAGTCACCCAGAGCTAATAGAATTAGAAGTTTGATCCCATGACAAACAGTGGGGGAGATTCGGCAGTTGGAAACTTTGTACTAGCCAACACTACAAGTTTTAGCATCACCTGAGATGGGATCACAAAATCAAAATAGAATAAGATCTCCAAAAAGTGAGAGAGCTTACTGTAGGTCTCTAAAACATGATCCTATAGCACCTAGAATTGCATCCATACCTCATTTGACCTTTGAGATATGACCCATCATAGATCATTTCCTTATGGCATTTAGTGACTCTTAGCAACATTTTAGTTTGGCATGTCTAAGAATGTTTGAGCACTCAACAAGATAAGAAAAAATTGGAGCTAGGGTTTACCTGGCCACCCAGAGCTAATAGAATAGATAGTTTGATCCCATGATGAATGATAAGGGAGATTCGACAATTGGCAGCTTTGTATTGGCCAACACTACAAGTTTCAACATCACCTGAGATGGGGTCGCAAAATCAAAATGGAATAAGATCTCCAAAAATTGAGAGAGGTTATTGTAGATCTCCACAACATGGTCCTGCAACACCTATAATCACATCCATATCTTGCACGAGCTCTATGATATGCCCTATCAAAGATTATTGTCCTATGGCATTTAGTGACTCTTAGGGACAATTCGATTCAACGTGCGAGCACTCAACGGGATGTGAGGAGATTGTGGTGAGGGTTTACCTAGCCACTTGGAGCTAATGGAATAGATAGTTTTATTCCACAATGAATGGTGAGAGAGATATGAGCAAGATATGTATGCCTAGGCCACTTTGTGCAAGATATGAGCAAAAGTTGCTAATTAGGAAAAATTTGGTCCTTTTGATTTTTTGGCCAAGACAGCCTAGGATTATATGTTTTTAGTTTTTTTTTAATAGTTTGGAACCTTTTCCAAGTCCTAGAAATAAAATCTAGTGAACTTTGCAAAAGTTGCACTTTTTGTGCAAAATTGTGAAAGTTGTAAAAGTTGCTTAAAAATACAAATCTGACTAGAAACCTTCTAACCTTCAAAAATATGTTTCTCATGCTCATATACTTGAGTATTGATAGTTAGAACTTCCCAAACTTCCATTTGCAACTTTTTTGCAAAAATTGCAATTGACCAACATTGCAACTTTTGAGCAATTTTTGCTCTTTACATATTTGGGTCAATGGGTCCATCTAGGACTATTCTAGGACCCTAGTTAAGATTCCTAGGACCTATTAGTAAAAAAATACCTTATTTTCCCATGAATATTGAAAGGTGATGAATAATCAATTAGCTACCAGCTAGAGATATTTCAAAGACATTGAAAATAATATATATTATTCTTTCAAGAAAAATGAGGTACCAATTTTGAAAGTAAGATTGAAATGATTCCCATCAATGGCATGGAAAAGAACTACCTTTTTAATATAGTGACCAATAGTTGGCCTGACTTCCCATGCCTTCTCATTCCTATGGAGGAAAGCTTAATATACTAAGGAATATATATAGAGGAATTGCAGCTACATATATTAAATATACAAAGGAAGATATAGAAAACGTGCTTAATAGAGAGATTAATCTGAGAGAAATGGACATTTTAGAAGAAAATGGTTATCTTAGTGCCATCTAGGGTATGCCAATTACTTAGGATGAAGAGACAAAACCTACTACTATTGGGAAAGAGTGTACATGTATACAAACACAAAATTTTTAGATAGAGCAGTAACAGGTGCTATAGAATTATCCATAGAGCAATGTGAAGTGAAGCCTCAAATTAGCTCATTAGTAGGCAAAGAATATAGTCATGCACTTCATTCTAGCACCACAAATTTTTCAATTAGAAATGCCTATTCATCAATGGCCTTGCATTTATAGGACTTGGGAAGCCAGGATACTCAAGTTGGGCATGATCCCTCAAAGTTCTCATTGAAATATATTAATGATCTTAATAGAACAACAAAAAGCTCATTGCCACCTTTAAATGGAGATTTAAAGTTCCCAAACATGTCCTAGTCAAGTAGATGATTGGTGCAAGAGCACCCACTCTAGACTCATCAAAGAAGGCACCTAAGGATCCTAGATAGTTCACTTAGGATAAATTGGGACATTGATCAAGTTGTAAGGCCTAGTTCTAGGATTAGGCATAAATATGAGCCCCAAGGTAAATAAGACCAAATATGATCAATATGCCTAAAAAATGAATATGATTCTAGGTTTTTAATTGTTTTTAATAACTAGATCCATGTTGGATCACCTACTTTAGGTGTGGACCAAGTTTAGGTCTAGACCAAGTTAGTAACTTTTGAGAAACTTTGCAAAAAAGTGTCAAATACTTTCAAATCCTTTCCTCCAATGGTTAAGCAATTTAAACTAACCATATAACCATTAGAGAAGTCCTATAAAGCCTTATAGGTCGATAATAGGAAGAAAAATTGTAATTTGGCATTGAAATCAATACAAATCAACATTTTTCCTTGCAAAACATGTGTTCTAGACCCTTGTACAGAACTGTACAGGTGAGAGGGAATGTGAAAGTGGATCTAAAAGTTGGAGAGTTTTATCTATTTCATTGTGCATGAAGTCTTGTGTTCTAATTCTTCACAAGTTGAAAGTTATCAAATTTTCTTGCTTCCTACCTAAGATTCAACCTAGAAATTAGCACTTTGCTAGCGCTGGGTCATTTTGACACATTCCACCATGGGAAATTGATGTCCTTTGGTGGAATGCAAGGTGTAACAATGTGCTTTTAGATTCTACAAGTTGTTTTCTAGGAAGTGTAAGGAGTTGAATTTGTCACCATACCCTAAGTGTGCATCACCATGAGTACACCATACAGCATTTGTAACAGTCCCCTCTAGTTTGAGTTGGATTCATTAGAGACTAAATCCTTGGATTATTATTTCTTTTACATGACCCCACATATCCTAATAGTTGTATTGAGTTTCTCCTTTGTAGAAAACACACTTGCAGAGTAAATGGAGCCCTAATTAGGCCAAGGAATCTGATCTAATGTTGCAACAGCAAAAACCTCTATTCCTCTCCATCCTTGGGCACTTTGGCATGTTTTATAAAACCCAAAAGGGTATCCAAATTCTTGGTCAAGTTACCATGTCATTTGGAAGAATTCAAACTTATGCCTCATTCTCATTCTAGGAGGGCTACAAGCCAATTAATTGGTTTTCAAAGCAACTTGATGCTATAAGTTGTCTTTGATGAAATGAATCATTGATTCATGTTGATTAGGACCTAAATAGGCCATATCACTAATTGTAGGTCACCCCTAGTCTTTGTATCTAGTTTTTGGGGTTTGATCCCTATTTGACTAAGGGAATCCATTAGTGCATTTTGAGTTTTTGGTGCTTAGAACTTTGGTAGACCTAGTGATTAGGCTAGCTTTTCTTATGGGGTTGTGATAACCTTCCAATAAGCCCATCTCCATACTTGTGATAAGTATTTGGCATTAGGACCCTTCACCTTGGGTGTTGAGGGAATTTGAGAACTTCTACCATTCCTTGTTGTTTGAAGACTTCTACTCCCTACTGCTACATCAATGACCAATATGTTGCTTTAGTAAAGGGGATACTAGTTTATTAAGGTATCTTTATGATCCCACTTGCATTTAGTCATTATTTTTTGAGTGGCTAGCTAGCTACTTCAATATGGGATTTCTATAATATACAATGTCCTCATACAAGTACATGCCATTTTTTGTAAACATTTTCTATTGTAAAGGATTAGTGAGCAATATCTATAATGTCTATTTTTGGGACTAGAGAATATAACTATTAAAATCACAAAGCTTCCATGCTGTTGTAATGGATATTATGTGCAATATCATTTTGCTAATTCTGATTTGGTCAATAATACTATATACATATGTAAGAATAATCGGGTTCATATATATATATATATATATATATATATATATATATATATATATATGGTTCTTAATTGTCTAACTATTATGAATGACTCATTGCCTTTGGTTTGGAAAAAATCTTTGCTGTATACAATACTCAATATTTTTATTCCTTTATATTTTTTATTGGTTAATGTTCATATATGCATATATATCCTTCAATGATGTTCCTTTTCTTTATTGGATGCACTTGTTGAACATGTTCTAGCTTGCCTAGGGCAATAGGTTAAAATTGCTTTCCAACCTTTGAAGGGCCCTAATTTTGCCACAATATATTACATTGTGTATACTCACTATCCCCAAGAGTTTGCACAAATCCAATTGTCAAATAGTGAGTTACACCATTATTAATACAAGTTGATGGAAACAGGATAGTAAACTAGTGAAAAGAGAAATATTGTTAAAACTATTAAAAGGCAAATCCACAATTTCTTGCAAAATTGCAAAATAGCAACTTTTGTAATTTTTCTTGCTTGCTCTTCTTAGCACTTCTAACTTGTTATTTAGGCTATCCTGTAGCAATTCTATGCTAGGGACCCTTCCCTAAGCTAATGACTCATCTCGTAGTTACTCATTGCCCAATGGCAAGGTATGCCTTAATTTTTAGGCCAAAATAGTGACTCTTTTAAGGACATTAAATGACATCCAATACCCTAACTGCCACACCTAGGTCCAATGACCCTTCTTCTACTTACATGGATCACGTGGAGTATAAAAAAAAACAAAAATGAAAAGGTGAGGGCCCTATGATTCAAGGTGCCCCTATACAACTCTCTCTCTCTCTCTCTCTCTCTCTCTCTCTCTCTCTCTCTCTCTCTCTCTCTCTCTCTCTCTCTCTCTCTCCCTCTCTCCCTATTCAATCTAATGAACCAACTAGATTTGCTCTACATTTTAATGCCTCAAGTATTGTCTTGTGGTCTAATTCACAAACTTTCCAAAGAGTCTTATTGTGTGGTTTTTCTACCATATTGTATCAAGTGGACATTTGATGTGAAAACAAGGTTTGAATAATGAAGAGTCTTCCTCTCTAGTTGCCAATCCATGAATAACCACAAGTTAGGGTTCTTCATAGAATATTGTCTAAGCCATGTGCCGATTACAACTACTGCATTGATATGGTACTCTAAACCTTCACCATCTATAATTGAGTGATCCAATTTCTGTTTGGCTTGGACACAATGATAGAAATAATAATATATCCCTTCTTCAATTTCTTCAGGTGCAATAATAGCAAAAACATGGTCTACAGTGATAAATGTACAAAATATGGTCATTAATTCAGAAAATACTTAGGTAAAAGTTATAAAGTTACATATTGAAATTACAAAGAGATATATATATATATATATATTACATGGTTGCACTAGATCAGACAAGCAGTCAAACTCAATGGACAAATCCATCTCTACCATTGCTAGTGCTTGTGGGGGATGATAAGTGTTAATTAGGTCCAAAACCTATATATCCCATTTGTCCACCCATTCTGTTGACTCACACTCATCCCAATTTTCCTCTACACATGATGGACAATAGCATGCCATTTTTTGTGTGTGGATACTCCATGAACTTACATCAGAGCTTCAAAAAGAGTGCAACTCACTTGATCCTATTAGTGTGCAACAATCCTCATATGGTGCAATGTTAGTATTATCTATCAACCAAAAAAATCTACAAACCATAGATTCACCTTCCTTACCTGGACCCATTGTAGCATTACACCACTAGACGATAGATTTTGCATCTGTCAAAATTGCTCCATCTTTGTACTTTAGTTCTTCACAAGCTAAGCCACTTTTGATGCATGCACCTACACCATCATGCTCTCCCTTTCCATGACCAACCTTTGTGAAATTCCATATATATTGAATTCTAGACAACCTATGCATCCTACTCAACCAATAGAACATTGGTGCATTCTTCAATTAAGATGTGCATTTGTCTAACCAAATAATGTGATGATGATATGGTATGCCCCTATTAGCCAAATATCCATAAAATAGTTTAAAACAACCATGTAAAAACTCCATAGAATGTGATCAATCATCACTAATGTAAAAATGGTACTCCCTCAAAATCTTCCTATCATCCTATGTACTTGTAGGTGAATGCATGAATGTTATGTGAACAAATATGGAAACTTGTTGAGAAGTATAATACTTTGCTTGCACCTCATTTTGCGGTTGTAAAGTGTAGTTCTCTATGACGTCTACAACCAAAACAATGGTATCCAGTTGAAATGTATCCTTCCACAACTTGAATTGCAAATCCATCCATCGAGCTCTATGTGTATGCCTTGCATACTCGTAAATAATCTTTCCACAAAAAATCTTCATGAACTCATACACTAGAATCTTTTCAATGACTAAATCACATCTTTTATCATATTTCCCATCTTTTAGAGCATATGTCACTATCTTATATTTTTTGTAATCTACTATTTTATTTTCAATTGCATGTGTACTATCCATATGTTCACAAGTTGATAAAAGTTACAAAGAGCCACAAAATAAGCATGTACCATCCAAGCATGATGTCTTGTAAAATTATTGGCCATCCTCTATTTCACATAAAATGTTGGATGTGAATTTCCTTGATGATCTAGGTGGCCCATTCATGTCACAATCTTGCAAAATAAAATTAGAATGCAAAAAACACACATATATGCCTTAAAACATTAAAATGGTTAGAAAATTGGATATGTATCTGACAAAAAGTTGTGTGTGTGTGATTTATCTTCACATAAAAAGGGTTTACTCATCTCAAAAAATCTTTGACTTATTTGAATTTGAGGATACATCCAATAAATTTTGCAAAAAAATCTATCTGAGTTGAGTCCAAAAAATGTTTCACATGTGGGTCACTATTTTCACTACCAATCCTCCTTACAACATCTCTTTGATTATGGGAAACACGTGTGTTATTTGTCCAAAAATCTCCAATCAATGATTTCAAAGCTTCACTAATTTCTTTGTCCTTTTGCAGTAGTCTACTACTAAATGTTCTAATCTCTCACACCTTAGCATGGCTCTCCTTAGAGTACTTCTACCGATTTTTAATGTTTTTCTTGTCTTTCCTCATGAGTCAATATTTTTTCATTTGAGTACTTACTATTATCGATGTAGGTACTCGTCTTGTGATATTACTATCTTTGCTGCATGATTTAGAATGCACTTTGTCATAAGCACTCATTAGGTTCTTTACAATGGCTTTTTCATTTGAATCATCCATCATTCTTAGCCCAAGAATCTTCATAATAGGTCTAAATTTAAAATTTATCATTTCAACAAATAATTGGCATTGACCTATAATATTTAATTCTTCAAAGAATAATCTCCACATACAATTAACTTTTCTTTGACAAGTACACTTACTAATCTTGTCTGGCATTGATTTCAAAATGTTAGTATCAATATCAATCAATTATTTTGGTCTTCTAAAATGAATTCTAGAAGGTGTTATAATCTCTTCCATTCCCTCAACATTTTGAACATCAATATAAGGTTGAGTGTTTTGCGTACCTTGAACCAAAGATGATGTACATTGGCAATAAGATGCAAACGATGGAATATCAACTACTTGATATGTTGATGTTGTGCCTTCAACATGACATGGTGGAGTGTGTACATTGTTGGATGTACAAATTAGCCTCTTTTCAACGTGAGATGATGATATGACTCCACAATTGGAAGATGGTGTAGCTTCACAATTCAATTTTCTTCTTGAGCGTAATAGTCTCATTTGTTCTCTTTGTCTTTCCAATTCTTCCTCTTTGTTTCTTTGTATTGGTGGTTCTTGTTCCTCTTCAAAAGACAATTCTTTATTATTGCTTTGCAGTTTTCTTTGCTCACATAGTAGTTTCATTTTATCTCTTTTAATTTCCAAATCTCTCTCCCTCTCTTCTATTGTTTAATTTTTTGGTTTCTTCCTTGGCATAATTAATGGTGATTTCTAAATGTCAAATTATTCAGACATATGAATTTACGTATAATTTTTAAATTACAAATAATTCAAATACATATATAAATTACAATTATTTCAATGAATACACAATATATATTAAACAAATTGTCAAATTTCTAACCATTTCCAAATAACAATTCATTCAAACATACAAATTTCAATGAATTCACTATATATTAAACAACTTGTCAAATTATAATCAAATTTGTCTCTATATAATAACAAAAAATATTTAAAAAGGACTACACTAACCTTTTCTATAGAAAGAATATTCAAATAGTGTATCTAATGATTGAAGTTGTTATTTTCTAGCTTCAAATAGAATGAAAGAATGTTCAAAAAGCCTTCAATAGTATTCAATGATTGAATATAGTGTTTGCTAACTTCCAACAGCATGAAACCTATGTTTTCTATTGAGAAACAACAGAATACACAAACAGACAAAAAATAGAATATGGATCAGTAGGGACCCAAACTTTCGTTATGACTATTTTTTGGTGTTTTTATATAGTATGTATGCACTATAGTGTGTACACACTATAAAGCACATGTGTACTATAATGCATGCACACTATAGTGCATAGGCACTATGTGATAAATAATCTTTCCCTATCTCACCATCCCCCATCCCCTACTCTCACACACACTCTCTCGTATCCCCTATTCTCTCTCTGCCACCACTAGTCTCTCTCACATTCTCTCTCCCTCATCTGATATTCTCTCTCTTACAGACACTCCCATCCCTACTCTCTCTCTCCCTCTCCCTCTCCCACTCCCTCTCCCACCACCTACTCTCTCTCTCTCACTCTCTCTCTTCCATCCCCTACTCTCTCTCTTGCTCTCCCTCTCTCTCTCTCCACCCCCTACTCTCTCTCTCCCACACTCCCATCCCCCTACTCTCCCTCTCCTCTCTCTCCATCTCACTCTCCCTCTCCCTCTCCCTCTCCCATCACCTGCTCTCTCTCTCACTCACACACTCTCTCTCCCAACCCCTACTCTCTCTCTCTAACTCTCCCTCTCCCACTCCTCCCCACCGCCTACTCTCTCTCTCTCTCCCTCTCTTCCCTCTCCCACTCCCTCTTTCACTACCTACTCTCTCTCACACTCTCTCTCTTCCATTCTCCTACTCTCTCTATCTCTATCTTGGGCTACTCTCTCCTCTCCCATCTCCTACTCTCTCTTTCACACACATACACACTCCATCCTCTCTCTCTCCTCTCCATCCCCTACTCTCTCACACACACACTCCCATCCCCCTCTCTCTTACTCTCCCTCTCCCACTCCCTATCCCACCACCTACTCTCTCTCTCTAACTCTCTCTCTTACACACACTCCCATCCCCCCTCTCTCCCTCTTCCACTCCCTCTCTCACTACCTACTCTCTCTCTCCCATCTCCTATACTCTCTCTCTCTCCTATCCCCTAATCTCTCTCTCTCTCACACACTCCTTCCCCCCCCTCTCTCTCCATCTCCCCTCCCACTCCCTCTCCCACTACCTAATCTCTCTCTCTCACTCTCTTTATCTCCCATCCCTACTCTCTCTCTCATTCTCCCACCCCCTACCCTCTCTCTTCCCTCTCTCTATCTCACTCTCCCTCTGCCATTGCCTACTCTCTCTTAGGATACTCTCTCTCCTCTCCCATCCCCTACTCTCTTCTCTTTCACACACACACACACTCTCTCATCCCCCTCTCTCTCCTCTCCCATCCCCTACTCTCTTTCTCTCTCACACACACACTCCCATCCCCCCTCTCTCTCGCTCTCCCTCTCCCTCTCCCTCTCTCACCACCTACTCTCTCTCACTCTCTCTCCCATCCCCTACTCTCTCTCTCCTAGAAAACTCTCTCTTGATCTCTCTCTCCTCTCCCATACCCTTATCTCTCACTCTCTCTCCTCTCCCATCCCCTACTTTCTCTCTCTCTCTCTCTCTTGGGCTACTCTCTCTATCTATCTCCCTCTCCACCACCTACTCTCTCTCTCTCTCTCTCTCCCTCTTTCCTCTCTCATTTCCTACTCTCTCTCACTCTCTCTCTCTCCTACTCCCTCTCCCACTACCTACTCTCTCTCCCATCCCCTACTCTCTCTCTTGGGTTACTCTCTCCTCTCCCATCCCCTACTCTCTCTTTCACACAGACACTCCCATCCCCCCTCTCTCTCCTCTCCCATCCCCTACTCTCTCATTCTCCCACCCCTACTCTCTCTCTCTCACTCTTTCTCTCCCATATCATACTCTCTCTCTCTCTCCCACCCCCTACTCTCTCTCTATCTCTCTCTCTCACACCACTCCCATCCTGCTACTCTCTCTCTCTCTGTCTCTCTCTATCTCACTCTCCTCTCCTACTGCCTACTCTCTCTCACTCACACACTCTATCTCTCCCATCCCCTACTCTCTCCTCCCATTGCCTACTCGCTCTCACTCCTCTCTCTCTTATGCCCCTACTCTCTCTCTCGCTCTCTCTCCCTCTCTCATTCCCTACTCCCTCTCTCTCTCTCTCTCTCACACACACTCCCATTCCCCACTCTCCTCTCTCTCTCACTCTCACTCTTCCACCCCCTCTCCCACCACCTACTCTCTCTCTCTCTCTCTCACTCTCTCCTCCATTCCCTACTCTCTCTATCCTACTCTCTGTCTCCCTCCCCTACTCTCTCTCCCACCCCCTACTCTCTCTCTCTCCCCACCCCCTACTCTCTCTCTCCCCATTCCCCTCTCTCTCTCACTCTCCTCTCCCACTACCTGCTCTCTCTCCCATCCCCTACTCTCTCTCTATCTCTCTCTCCCATCTCCTACTCTCTCTCACTCTCTCTCCCTCTCTACTCTCTCTCTCCTATCCCATACTCTCACTCTCTCTCCAATCCTCTACTTTCTCTCTTCCACCCCCTACTCTCTTTCACTCTCTCTCACTCTCCCCTACTCTCTCTCCTACACACACCTCTCATCCCCCCTTTCTTCTCTTTCTCTCTTTCTCTCGCTCTCCCACTCACTCTCCCACCCCCACTCTCTCTCTCTCCCTCTTTGCCCTCTCTCCACTCTCTCTATCTCTCATCCCTACTCTCTCTCATTCTCCACCCCCCTACTCTCTCTCCCATCCTCTACTCTCTCTCACACACAAATTTCCCATCCCCCCCCACTCTCTCTCTGTCTCTCTCACTCTCTCTCACTCACACACTCTCTCTCCCATCCCCTACTCTCTCTCTCACTCTCTCTTCTCCCCTCTCCCATCCCCTACTCCCTCTCTCTCTCTCTTCTCTTCCTCTCTCTCTCTCTCTCTCTCTCACTCCCATTCCCCCTCACCTCTCTCTCTCTCTCACTCTCACTCTACCACTCCCTCTCCCACTACCTACTCTCTCTCACTCTCTCTTCCCCATCCCCTACTCTCTTTGTCTCCCTCTCTACTCTCTCTCTCCCACCCCCTACTCTCTCTCACATCCCCTACTCTCTCTTTCCCACCCCCTACTCTCTCTCTCTCATTGCCTACTCTCTCTCACTCTCTCTCTCTCCCATCCCCTACTCTCTCTCTCACTCTCTCTCCCCTCTCTCATCCCCTACTCCCTCTCTCTCTCTCTCTCACACACTCCTATTCCCCACTCTCCTCTCTCTCTCACTCTCACTCTTCCACTCCCTCTCCCACCACCTACTCTCTCTCACTCTCTCCTCCATTCCCTAATCTCTATATCCCTCTCTCTCTCCCACCCCTCCTCTCTCTCACATCCCCTACTCTCTCTCTCCCACCCCCTAATCTCTCTCACTCTCTCTCCCATCCCCTCTCTCTCTTGCTCTCCCTCTCCCACTGCCTACTCTCTCTCACATCCCCTACTCTCTCTCTCCCATCCCCTACTCTCTCTCTATCTCTCTCTCCCACCTCCTACTCTCTCTCACTCTCTCTCCCTCTCTACTCTCACTCTCCTATCCCCTACTCTCACTCTCTCTCCAATCCCCTACTCTCTCTCTACCACCCCTACTCTCTCTCTGCCACCACTACTCTCTTTCACACTCTCTTTCTCTCATCCCCTACTCTCTCTCTTACACACACTCTCATCCCCCTCTCTCTCCTCTTCTCTCCCTCCCCCACTGCCTACTCTCTCTCCCATCCCTTACTTTCTCTCTCAGGCTACTCTCTTTCTCTCGCCTCTCCCATCCCCTACTCTCTCTTTCATACACACACTCCCATCTCCCCTTTCTTCTCTTTCTCTCTCGCTCTCGCTCTCCCACCCCCACTCTCTCTCTCTCTCTCCCTCTCTACTCTCTCACTCTCTCTATCTCTCATCCCCTACTCTTTCTCATTCTCCCACCCCCTACTCTCTCTCTCACTCTCTCTCTCTCTCCCATCCCCTACCCTCTCTCTCTCACACACTCCCATCCCCCCCACTCTCTCTCTCTATCTCTCTCACTATCTCACTCTCCCTCTCCCATAAAATACTCTCTCTCACTCACACACTCTCTCTCCCATCCCCTACTCTCTCTCACTCTCTCTCTCCCCTCTCCCATCCCCTAATCTCTCTCTCTCACTCACATCCCCCCTCACCTCTCTCTCTCACTCTTGCTCTCACTCTACCACTCCCTCTCCCACTACCTACTCTCTCTAACTCTCTCTTCCCCATCCCCTACTATCTCTATCTCCTTCTCTACTCTCTCTCCCACCCCCTACTCTCTCTCACTCTCTCTCTCCCATCCCCTCTCTCTCTCTCCCTCTCCCACTCCCTCTCCCATTGTCTACTCTCTCTCTCTCTCACATCTTGTACTCTCTCTCTCTCCCATCCCTTACTCACTCTCTATCTCTCTCTCTTCCACCCCCTACTCTCTCTCTCACTCTCTCTCCCTCTCTTCTCTCTGTCTCTCCCATCCTCTACTCTCACTCTCTCCCTCCCATCCCCTACTCTCTCTGCCACCCCCTACTCTCTCTCACACTTCCTCTCTCTCCCATTCCTTACTCTCTCTCTTACACACACTCCCATCCCCCTCTCTCTCTCCCTCTCTCCCTCTCCCACTCCCTCTCCCACTACCTACTCTCTCTCACACTCTCTGTCTCATCCCCTACTCTCTCTCTTTGACACACACACTCCCATCCCCCTATCTCTCCCCTCTCCCATCCCCTATTCTCTCTCACTTACTCCCATCCCCCCTCTCTCTCTCCCTCTCTCCCTCTCCCACTCTCTCCCCCACTACCTACTCTCTCTTACTCTCTCTCTCTCCCATCCCCTAATCTCTCTCTCACTATCTCTCTCTCCCCTTTCTCATCCAATACTCTCTCTCACACACACACTCTCATCCCCACTCTCCTCTCTCTCTCACTCTTGTTCTCCCACTCCCTCTCCCATCACCTACTCTCTCTCTCTCACTCTCTCTCCTCCATCCCCTAGTCTCTCTTTCATTCTCCCAACCCCCTACTCTCTCACACCCTCTCTCCCATCCCCTCTCTCTCTCACTCTCCCTCTCCCACACCCTCTTCCATACCTACTCTCTCTCACACATCCCCTACTCTCTCTCTCTCTCGCTCATCCCCTACTCTCTCTATCCCATCCCCTCTCTCTCTTGCTCTCGCTCTCCCACTGTCTACTCTCTCTCACATCCCCCACTCTCTCTCTCTCTCTCCCATCCCCTACTCTCTCTCCCACCCCCTACTCTCTCTCACTCTCTCTCTCCCTCTCTAATCTCTCTTTCTCACATCCCCTACTCTCTCCCTATCCCACTTTTTGTGATCCCCTACTCTCTCTCTCTCTCTCTCTCTCTCTCTCTCTCTCTCTCTCTCTCTCTCTCTCTCTCTCTCTCTCTATTTCTCCCTTTCTCTCTCCCTATCCCACCTCCTACTTTCTTCCCATATTCTAATCTCTCTCATTCTCTACCTTCTCTACCTATCTCCTTCCCTCTCTATTGAAATTTAGGCTTCAAGAATGTGTGTTCCCACTAAAGTCACGTACACACTATTAAGACCTAAATTCAAAAAAGCTTAAAAATAGAGTGCACACATTAAAGTATGCACGTGATATTTAAAGCTTTGCATTATGCCAAGTCTAGGGCTTGATTTTTCCTTGGAGGTCAAACCCAAAGGTTTGGAGTCTCTAAACTAGTCTGAGATGTGTTTTGCTACAAACATACAAAAAATGATTGATTTTTCTTATGTGCTCTCCTTCAAGTTTCCTCGTGGTTGAGCATTGATAAAATTAAGTTACATGACATTATAGGTCTCCATGTTAGCTATATAACCATATAATTTATTTTTTATTTGAACTATTTCAAGCCTTTCAACTATAATTTCTTTTGGATGTATGTTCATTTTCTATCAAAAACCAACATGTACTAATTGGGCTGTATATTTTAGCTCATTCATTGAATTTTGCAACAACTAAGTTTTTTAGAAACTAAACTCCATTCTACACACTTTGAAAAAAAGAAGTTTTGATTTTAGATTAGTTTTCAATCCTTTCTAGGGGAGCACACAGATATTTCACATTTTTGGGATGTGTCCAATTAAAAAATTCTTTAAAAAACACATTATAAAATTACCCAAAAATTTTGAGATAAACTGCACAATGTTAGGTAACTTTTGACCAGATCGATTAAAGAATTACAAAAAGAAAGTTAAAATTTTAGGGTGGAAACACTTGCACTGTGTTATTTTGTTTTCTAAATGAATAGTACCACTTTCTATGGCCCCCTTTTTTAAACTAAACCATTTTGAAAAAAAGATTAGTAGTTTAGAAACTAGATTCAAAGGACTACTACTTTTGTTTTTGTCATATCTTAAAATTTTGAGCGTAACTATCTTTAAATTCTTGCCTAAGTTTAGAAATTGATGATTTTAGAAAAAAAAAAGTGTCCACTTATACCCCCCTTTTGGCACCACAACTTGGTGGACTTACCCTCCAAGCCCTTTTTTGTACTCAACTATACTTGCTACAAGTATATTTTGTATACAACAATTGTAGTTAGTTGTTGTTTTTGCATTCCAGATTTGTAATAGTTTATTTCTGGTTAATAGAGAGCAAGCAATCAATCTTGCATACTTCCTACTTATTGCATTTGTGTTGTCTCCTTCCTTGTTTATTTCGCTATGGTCGCAGGCAGAACAAAGCAACACTCTATTCTTTCTATTTGCATTTGTTGTGGAATGCAGTTTGTCTCTTTTGTGTGGGTTAACATGCTACCACAATAGGTGTTAACTTTACTTAGCATGCTCTTGGTTTTGTGCTTGTGCTAATTAGTTTCTTTGATGACCAAGTGATTTGGTCCTTCATCTGCCGAGTCATGTGGGATTAACATGTAGGTTATCCCATTATTTTGGAATATTTTACATGGTATTAGAGCTTATTAGCCCTACATCCTTATGAGTTTGGGCTTCTTTTTTTTTGAGTATTTAAGTTTACTATGTAGGAGACATGGTAGGAGATGGAGGAAAGATATGGTAGTAGCCACCATCCTTTAATGGACAAAATTATGACATTTAGGCAAAGAAGATGAAAACCATAATGGTAGCTAATGATTTGTGGGAGTTTGTGGTTAATGGGTTCAATGACATGATAGACCCAACTCAATATGATGCCCTCACTAATAATCAAAAGACTCAGCTGAAAGAGTGAAGGAGAAAGGATGCTAAGGCATTAAGTTTGATTGAGGCAACAATGACAGAGACAATCTTCCCCAAGATTGCAGCAGCAAATTATGTAAAGGAAGCATGGAATATCCTTGAGACGAAGTTCAAGGGGACTGATAAGGTCAAATTAGTCAAACTATAACTGATTAGAAAGGAATTAGAAAACCTTTAGATGAAGTACAATGAACCTATTACAGAGTTCAGCTCACAAATCTCCACATTGATCTAGTTTAAATCAAATGAAGAAGATTATGAAGAGTAGAGGATTGTGGAAAATATATTGAGGAATTTACCTCAGAAATATGACAACCTTGTGATGACCATTAAGGAAGAAAAATACCTCACCACTTTGACAATGGATGAGTTGATGGGTATTCTCCAAACCCATGAGCACTAGATAAATAGATCAGCATCAACTTTCCAAGAGTAGTCTTTCAAGGCTCAAGAGAATTCAAGAGGTAAGGGGAGAGGAAGAAATTGTTCTAGTAGAGGCTTAAGAACTAGAGGTCATGGAAGGAATGGTCAAAGGAATGCTGGTGTAGAAAGCTCAGGACAAGTAAGCAACCAAGAGGGAGCAAGCACCTTTCAAAATAGCTCTAAAGGGGTAAGAATAATTACAACTCCAATAGGAGCAATGTTGAATGCTACTCCTATCATAAGTATGGGCATTATGCTAGGGTAAAAGCACAAACCTGTGTCACCCTTTGGTAAGGGAAAAGACTAACAAAAGTATAACTGGTCACCTTCAGTGATATAAAACTAGTATTATTATTTAGAATTTGAAAATGATGTAAACTAATGAAATGTGTAGAAATTTATCAAGTTTAGGATTATAACGTTTAACAACTATTTGGAATAAGAATTGATATATTTTCACAATTTTTATAGAGATTTTTTTATTTGCTAAAAAATAATGAAAATTAAGGGTCTAGTTCCCACCACAAAACTATATGAAAATTAACTTATTTCCCTTTGATCTCAGACTATGTTATAGATAACATATATATCTATAACATTCAAAAATAAAAATTGGCTTTAGGCCTTTTTTTTTTATAATGATTGAAATTTTAACTCACCTAAAATCGATAATTTTCACCTCCCACCATATTTTTCAAAAAAAAAATATTTTGACTAGGATAAAAATTATACATTCTAGAAGATGACTCTCTCCTCTAGAATGTCATATAATTTTTTTTAAAAATTGATATGATTTAGTATTTTTTTCCTTCTCAAAATTGACATCTTTCCAAGTGTTAAAAAATGTGCTTGTAGATTTTTTTAATTATATTATATTTTAGACACCTAAATTTGATTACATCAATAAGTAATCATATTTAGTCATCTCCAAGGACATTATTGATTAAATATTTACTATTTAATTAATTAATCATCATCCCCTAGTTAATTAATTTATTTAATTAATTATAGTCCAATTGATAAAATCAAATGATCACCCAAAATCAATTTATCAATTAAATCCCTCTTCCCCTATTAAATTGAATAAATCATCAAATCTATTCAATTTATTTCCATACTCCCATTTTATTGAATAAATCATTTAATAAAATACCTAAAATCCTAAAAGCATCCCTAAACCCTATCCTAACCCCTAGTCTAACCCATTCACCCATACTAAACTCATTTAGCTTCCTAACTAACCCATCCCATCAAAGCTAGATCACTTACCCCCTAACCCCCCTTCTAAGATAATCCTAATCCTCTTCTAATCATGTGCTAAATCATAAACATGGGTTAAGACTTGCTAACTCAAGCTAAAGTCAAAAAATATCTTCTCCCCTCACCCATCCTCATAAATGACCCTTACACATCTCTTACACCTCTCCCATCCTCACTCATGACTCTTACATACTCAACCACCCTCATCAAGCCTTTGACCAACCCTTATCCTACCATCTCACACGCATCCTCCTTGTGACAAGTGTCACCTCCCCATTGGTGCTAAATTAGCACAATCCTTGTGCTTCCTTTCAAGTGCATCCTAACCCTCCCTTGCCATCTCATCATCTTGACATCTTGGCCCTCCATTCCTCCAACCCTTGGCCTATAAATTGAACCTCCCTCCTTTACTAAAATCATCCACCTTCCATTCAAAGTTATAATGCTATTTTGAGAGCTCATAAACTACCAAAATATCATTATAATGTTGGAATCAATCCATGAATCCATTGTTGAAACCTTGCTTCATTCACTCCATCCATCCATCTAAAGCTTGAGCATATCATGTGAGCATACATATCTTAAATCAGGGACAAATCAATTGCATGATGATGTTATACCATTAGGAGCCTACCATTCTTGGTTTGCTTCCTTTTGTGGTGATAACAATCAGTCCTATCATAAGTGTTTTCCATATTTAGTATGGTTAAAGCTTCCATTTAATAGTTAGTTTTCAATTTACACTACTAAACTAGGTGATACATTTTGGCACACCCAGTGGGACCCCGCATTTGGGTCAATCTAATCAATTTTTTTTAATCTTTTGTGTTAAACTAACCAAAGTAACCTTGTTTTCATGTGTGTTTTTGTGAGAAGTTTGTTGATATTTTTGTAGGTACACAGGTCATCCTTTGAAAATCGCACTCCCATCCATCCAATCATTTTTCATTTTCAAGTACCTTAGAAAACCTTGTTTTCATGATCAAGCAACCTCAAGAATGCAATCCCACAACTGCAAGAACATGGCTATTCACCAACAGGAACGTGAACTTGCAACTGTGAGTTTGTAGCTCATTGCCAACTAGTTTTTACCACGTGTCCTTTAAAAAAAATTGCATCCCCGCCAAACTTTTTTTCATAAGAATGTGAATCTATGACCGCGGGATCGCTATTAAAACCTCCGGGAACACTTGTCCAAAGAAGCCAAGCATAGAAAACCAATTTTCTCCTTTTTCCTTCAAACCCGCTGACCTATCTCTGTGTGGGAACGCTTGCCCAAGCACCTACAGGATCACTATTTTTTGGGATTACTCTATGTTATTTTATCCTGCAGTCCATTTTTTTTCAATTTTTTCACCAATCCTAAACCCACGAGATCGCTATCTAAACCCATGGGATCACTTTTTTACCTATGAGATCGCTATCTAAACCTATGGGATCACTATTTTACTTGTGGGACTGATATTCTAAACCCATGGGATCACTTAAAAATCAAAAAATCAAAAAAATCAAAAAGTAAAACTTTAAAAAAAAAAATAGAGTATAAATCAAAATTTGAATTTTAGTGGTTCCATAGGATATGGACTATTCTAAGTTGATTTACACATATCAAAAATAACAAAAAAAGTTAAAAATATTTTTCCCATAGTTAAGCTTTGATTTAGGGGATTTTTGGTTGACTAATCAAATTGTTTTTTTTTGTAGCATTGTAGGTTGGAGCATCATAAAAACCTAACCATGTTTTTTATAGGTTTTTCTTAGAATGAACTTGCATGTTTAAACATATCTTTCATTGAATGAATGTTGCTCAAATCACTCTCAAATGCCATGGACTAAAATCAAATTTTTATTGGAATGCATGCTTAAAACAACAAACACAATCTTGAATGCAAAGGATCAAATAATCATTGCTATACCTCACACTTCAAATTTGGGCATAAAACACTTTAACTCAATCTTGAATGCCTAAAAATCAATGAACATTGCATGGTTTTGACACATGTCAATGATGCTCAAATTTCTTATGTTGACGATCTCTCGATTTCCATTATGTTGACAATGTTGCCAAGTTGGAATGAACATTGTATGCTATAATCACAAGTGTTTTCAATCATAGCTTACAAAATCTAAATTATCAATTGGAATGAACAAGTGTCTTTTAAACCCAAGATCACGTATGTGGTCTTGTTTTACACTTTTTAGGAGGCCTACTTGGGGATTTCATCACCCCTTGGGATGACCTCAACTCTAGCATTCTAGTGGAGTATAAACAATGGGAGGTGAATCGAAAGACACCTTTCTTGGAAGCATAATCTTGTCACTCTTGGCTAAGCCCCAAAGAACTTTATTCCTTTGGGAAGTGAAGGTGGAGATTTGGGTTACCGTCTCCTCCTGACTGAGTGGCATTATTTTCCTTCATCTATAGAATTGGGCTTCACATACCTTTTATATATCAAGGACACCCCTAGCTAATCTTGTATATCCTAGCAAACATCTTATAGGGATGTTGGTGTGTTTGATGTGCTTGAGTGTTCAAAATCCTCCCCATGTTTCAAAAACAATCAAGACCTTTTGCTAAAGAGATCACTTATACACCATTCGCAATGGTTGTTAGCAAGTCCATTTGCAACAACCCTAAGTCTAGTTTGTTCCACTTTATCCTTTGGTAAATCATTCAACCCAAATAAAAGGCATACTTAGTGTAGTCATTGCCTCATCAAAGGTTCATCCACAACTTCCAAAGCATTGTCATCATAATCACACCCTTTCCTACATCATTCTAGTCTGCCATTAAGTCTTCCTTATCCTGACATAGCTAAAGTCTTCTTAGTCATCTCCCCACCCTATTTCCATATCCTTTGGAATCAGTCTTTCCTTTCATCATGAGCTTAATCCAAATACAAATCTAAGCTTCCCAACTTATCCTAAATCTGCATTTTCATATCCATCCATATACATCCTTCATCCCCATCCAACTCATCATTAAAACATCATGTCACAATCCTATTACGATGAGTTTGGTCATCCCACCTTTTCTCCCACTCCATCCTATTCCAATGATGATGATGATCTTGTCGACTATGACAAATATATTGAAAGCCTTAGAGATATTACTCCCAACATCCTCCCCAATCCAAACATTCCTCCAAACTACTTCATCCTTCCTCCATGCATATCCACTAGTACTCCCCGCCATACCTTTGACAAGGGAAATCCATTATTATCGTCATCCTTACTTCGTTCCTATATTGTGCCCACATATTCCTCTTATACATTAGTCATATATCCATCTTCTTCTTCCTTCATCTCCCAACCTCCACCTTTTTAGAACAATTCTAGTAGCTACATCCCTAGTCCAAATCCACCATCCCAATATCCTCCAAACCCCTTTCCAAATCCTCCAACCAATCCTAGTCATACAACATATCACCCCAATCCCCTTACTCCTCTTGGTCCAACACACTCGTCTCCAAGGAATTTTACAAGGAAACCCAAAGTAGTTCCATCTCCCACCTGCATCACTCATCTTACATCGTCTTATCGCTATCATCCCCATCTCATCCACCCCATTTATCATAACCCTTCCATATCCTACCTCTCATCCATTGAATCCCTCCAAATCCCATCCACATCTCCTCCTCCTAGCATTACCCAAATCCCATATAATGAACCTAATGAGCCCATCCTCCATCAACCTATCCCTCTTGCAGAACCTCCTACCCATCCATCTACCTCACTACATGAAACCATCCATACTTATCCTATCATACCATCCACTCCCACCCATTCTTGTCAAAAACTTGTCCAGAAGCATGTTGAAATATCCCCTAACACAAAAGAAGATCCCACCATCCCACTTATTCTCCTACATGATCCACTTTTACCATTCACTCCATCCAAAGAGAAATCACCATCTTCTCCATATCCAAATCCTACCATAATACCTAATCCATCTCAAGATCCATTTCCATCCACCCATCCAAATCAAGATCCTATCCTTCCATCCACTTTGCTTCTTGATTATATGTCTCCTATACTTCCTGATGATAGATCCATAGAAGAAGAACTAACTATCATATCCGAATCTTCAACTCCTTCAACTAATAATGGACTCACATCTTGTGTTCCAAATAATGAACATTTTATTGAAGAAAGAAATAAAAGTGTATATGTAGATGTTGGTATCCCTCCTACCCCTTCATGGTCACAAGTCCTTCCACCTTTACCCCAAAGTTCTCCTCCACCTTGTTCTTATCCTACTACTTCTTTTCAACCCTCCATTTTGGGTCTGTATATCCCTTATCTAAATCTCCCACCCTTTCCATTCATTTTGGGTCCTTATTTACGTAATATGAATCCTTTATCTCCTCCATCTATTTTGGGACCTACACCTTCCCCATTCCATCTATTTTTGGCCCATATCCTTCATTCCCTCCATCCATTTTGGGCAATTATATCCATCCATATCCTATGTTCTAATCTATCCTTCCATCACCTCAAATCCACCAACTAGATAATCAAAGGCACTCACCATTGAATCCCTTCCAACCTTTAAACCCTATCACTCCATCCATTATCCCTCCATCTCATCCATGCTCTTGTTCCCATACCATGGCTAATCAAAACATATTGGATGCCACAATACAAAAGTATAAACCCAAAAATCCAAGTCTCGACATCTCCCTTCTAAAATACATGTTCAAGAAGAGAAACATTTGATCCAAATCAAAGAAAAGGTCAAGAGGCCACAAAGGCCCAAGCTGCAAAAGTCAAAAATCATGTGGATACCCAAGATGCTCATAAAATAAATGCATCTCAAACAAAAATCTCAATTGGAATCCATTCATGCTACTCAAAAAGCCCCATCCATCCATCCTTTATCCAAATCTTCATATAAACATCCTTCATCCCCCCAATCCATTGTTAGTCCATATGGTTCTTATCCTAGATTTCCAATCCTCCATATCCCAACCTTATTTTTAGTCCTTATAGTGCTCTTCCTCCATTTTCTCCTTAACCTCATTCAATACCATCTTTCCCACTACTTTATCACCTCTGAAGGTGTGTGCCAATGATGATCTTTCCATTTTCCTCATCCGTTTACCCACAAGCCTTATGTATTCCCATCCATTATCTCCCAAACTCCCACCCACCATTCCACTTGTTCAATCCAATCATTTTCCATCCATCCTACCAATATCTATGAGTAAAAATGCATCAAAAAAGTCAAAAAAACAAAAAACAAAAAACAAAAAAACAAAAAAAGTGTCCACTGGTGAAAACTTGGCAATTCAAGCACCTTGGACAAGTATCATGGTGGAAACTTGGAAAACAATCATCATGCATAATCCCTTCATCCAACTACTCTACACACTTGGGGGCACTTTCCATCACCCACCATACCCATCTCATCTCGCCCTACCCACCACATCTTATCCATTTCATCCCCCATCCTCCTTCAGATCTTGATAACAATAAGCCCACCAATGAATACATGCTTTTGGTCATCCTTTTGACATCCATTCCCACCCATAGTTTGTATCCAACTATCCTCTATCCACCCATCCTTTCATCCATATAAGTCCTCCATCATCCTCATCTACCAAACCTTATTATCCTCTAGCTTCCTTGCTCATTCACCTTTCCTATCCTAGCTTCCATCTCTCTCCCTCATCCTCTTTTTGACCAAGCCTCTATCCTATCACACCCCTTATAACACCTCCTCTTGAATAAAATGTAATTGGGGGCACTATATTCCTTGGAGACCATGTTGTGTCCATCTTCCCCCCCCCTCCTAGCCCTATTTTCATCTTGTCATCCCCAAACTGGTCATACCATTCTTGCTATCCTTTCACTTCTCACCATCTCTCCATCTTTCCATCACCTGGTACATCCCTTGTCATTGGTACCTAGCCCTCAACTATCACCTCATCCTAAGCCTCCATCCACTATCACCTCATCCTGAGCCTCCATTCACTATCCCTCATCGTATGTTTTCCATCCACTATCACCTCATCTTAAGCCTCCATTCACTATCCTCCCATCCTAAGCTTTTCATTTGCTATCTCCTAATCCTGAGCTATTCTTGCTATCTCCTCATCCTGAACTTCTTACTCCCACTATCTTGAGTGTTTTCACAAACTATCTTCTCATCCCAAGCTTTTCATCTCCTATCTTCTCATCCTAAATCTTTTATCTCCTATCTTCCCATCCTGGGCTTTTCATCTCCTATCTTCCCATTCCAAGCTTTTCATCCCCTCTATCTCCTTATCCCACACTTTTCCTCTACCTCCCCATCTCGAGCTTTTTCTCCACTATCTTCTCATCCCAAACCTTTCATCCCCTAATCTTCTCATCTTTATCTTTCTCACTGCTATCCTACCATGATGAGCTTTTGTATAGTAATCCCTTGTAAATAATTTGATCTATTTAGCTGTATATTCCTTGCACATTAGTCCTTAGCTTGGTCCCATTATATATCTCTAATCTCTTCATGTCAGTTCATGCTTGATCATAAGTTGCAGTTCTCTTGGTTAGGTGCTTTAGTGAATCCGTGTACGAGATCCCTTGTCATCAAAATGTTGTCCTAAAGAGTTCTACTTGCCTAGCTCATCCTAGTCCTTGATATTACTAATAAATCCTTGCAGGATGCATCCTTCCTCTCGTCCAATCTTGGTCCATCAGTATCTAGTCCTATCAATCTCTTTGGCAAAAGGTTAACTTTTTTATGGATTTACATTTTCTTTCGATTTATTTTCTTTTTAGGATTTCCAGCTTGGTTCTTAAAGTATCTCTTCCAAGTGATTTGGGTTGTTCCCTCCTCAAGGTCACCATGATAATTTCTATCATGGTGTGCTATGAATGGGGCAATTCAAGAGCAAGGTCTTGATCAGGTCTTTCATCTTTTCTTTTTTTCTTATGTGTCAATTGGATATGACCCTTGCGTAGTCCAAACATGTGCTCCCTTATGGTTGCATGGTGCACTTGGGAACTATAATTTTCTTGTGGGCTACCCAGTATCATTTCCACTCTAATTCTTCAAAGATTCATGTGTGATGCTAGGGTAATCCTTGCATGTTTGTTTCACATCAGTCCTATGTAATATTGGTACAAAGGCCTTGGTTCTTGGAAACCTTGGCATATACCCAATATTCCTATATCAAAATAAATGCTTAGTTACATGGTGGTGCTCCCCTTTGGAACACCCCCATGCTCAAGATTCACTAGATTACTTCACACTTCCATCCTATCAAAGCCTCATATCCTATCCAAACATCCCATCCTATTAGTGCAACCCATCCTATCCAAGCATGCCATCCTTATCCAAGCATCCCATCTCACCCAAGAATCCCACCCTATCCAAGAATCCTATCCTATCCAAGCATCTCATCCACTCAATCCTGCCATCATGATCCAACCAATCTCTCAATCCCATCATATCCAATCTTGCATTAATCATAATCATAGCTCCTGCATCAAATCATAATCATACCTCCTACATCTATCATAATCATAGCTTCTGCATCAATCATAATCATAGCTCCTACATCAATCATAATCATAGTCATCACCAATCCTAATCCTAGAATCATCATCTCCCCAACCTTACCATCTTTTGAATCACTTCCTTGGGTTTAATTTCAATAGCTAATCACCCTCCCTCCTCTCCCTTAACCCCTATTCTTAACACTTTCTTATCCTTGTGAGCAAGGTTTTCCTTTGAATCATTCTCCCATAGTGAGAGTATGCACTTTCTCAAACCCCTCTCTTAGCCACTCTCAGTCCTTCTGCTTACCTTTGTTTCTTGTACTTTTCAAGAAGCTATCAAGCCTTGCCTTCTCTCCCTGCCACCTTCTTGAGGGGGCATCATGCAGTCCATTCTCTCCTCTTCTACTCAAAACTAGGGCAAACATGTTGCTTTAAAAAGTTTTCTTTGTGTCGTTTATGTTTGAGCTTCTTTGAAATAGTGTTGTTTCAACACTATGTCAAAGAGGGGCAAAATGTAGACACCTAAATCTAATTACATTAATAAGTAATCATATTTACTCACCTCCTAAGACATTATTGATTAAATATTTACTATTTAATTAATTAATCATCATCTCCTAGTTTATTTATTTATCTAATTAACTAAAGTCGAATTGATAAAATTGAATGATCACCTGAAATTAATTTATAGATTAAATCCCTCTTCCCCTATTAAATTGAATAAATCATCAAATCTATTCAATTTAATTCCATACTCCCATTTTATTGAATAAATCATTTAATAAAATATCTAAAATCCTAAAAGCATCCCTAATCCCTATCCTAACCCCTAATCTAACCCATTCACCCATACTAAACTCATT
This sequence comes from Cupressus sempervirens, assembly GCA_028749045.1. Taxonomy (NCBI): domain Eukaryota; kingdom Viridiplantae; phylum Streptophyta; class Pinopsida; order Cupressales; family Cupressaceae; genus Cupressus; species Cupressus sempervirens. The sequence goes on from CM053787.1 coordinate 1,000,309,128, forward strand.
TAGCCTCCTAACTAACCCATCCCATAAAAGCTAAATCACTTACCCCCTAACCCCACTTCTAAGATAATCCTAATCCTCTTCTAATCATGTGCACAATCATAAACATGGGTTAAGACTTGCTAACCCGCGCTAAAGTCAACAAATCTCTTCTCCCCTCACCCATCCTCATAAATGACCCTTACACATCTCTTACACCTCTCCCATCCTCACTCATGACTCTTACATACTCAACCACCCTCATCAAGCCTTTGACCAACCCTTATCCTATCCTCTCACACTCATCCTCCTTATGACAAGTGTCACCTCCCCATTGGTGCTAAACTAGCACAATCTTTGTGCTCCCTTTTGAGTGCATCCTGACCCTCCCTCACCGTCTCATCATCTTGACATCTTGGCCCTCCATTCCTCCAACCCTTGGCCTATAAATTTAACCTCCCTCCTTCACTAAAATCATCCACCTTCTATGCAAAGTTATAATTTTATTTTGAGAGCTCAAAAACTACCAAAATACCATTATAATGTTGGAATCACTCCATGAATCCATTGTTGAAACTTTGCTTCATTCACTCCATCCATCCATCTAAAGCTTGAGCATATCTTAAATTAGAGACAAATACATTGCATCATGATGTTATACCATTAGGAGCCTACCATTCTTGGTTTGCTTCCTTTTGTGGTGATAAGAATTAATCCTATCATAAGCGTTTTCCATGTTTAGTATGGTTAAAGCTTCCATTTAATAGTTAGTTTTCAATTTACACTAATAAACTAGGTGATACATATACTATATCTAATTAAAACACTATAAACTATATATGATAATATTCTTGACGTTGAGCTCTATAAAATGATGTTTATAAGTTATTAAAAAAATATCATAAAAAATAGTAAGAGTTATTGAAACATCAATTTTCTAAAATAATTGTATTTCTTTAGTAATTGAATACAAACTAGTATAAAACATGCATTTAATAGACATTTCCAATGGGAAAAGTGTGAGACCATATATAACTTAGTTGGAATGAATTTATCTAGATCACATGTTTTAACAAAATTAGTTTTTAGATTAAAAAATTAATCAAATTTAATCATTCTGATTAGTCAACCTAAAAGGTGACACAACTTTGTACTTTTACCTGTTAGTGAATGTTGGAAAAAGCAGAGTGATCAGTCAAAGCAAAATGCAAATGTGGCTGATGTAAACATGGAAAATGCAAACAATCCCATAGCCTTCATCATGTGTAACATTGGTGAAGAAGGCAGCCCTAAAGTATGGTATTTGGATAGTGGTTGTAGCAACCACATGAGGGTGAAAGCACAAACCTATGTCACCCTTTTGTAAAAGAAAAGGCTAACAAAAGTATAATTGTTCACCTTCAATGACATAAAATTTGTATTATTATTTTGAATTTGAAAATGAAGTAAACTAATTAAATGTGTAGAGATGGATGAAGTTTAGGATTATAATTTTTAATAATTATTTGGAATAAGAATTGATATATTTTCCTAATTTTTAAAGAAAAATTTTTAGTTGCTAAAAAACGTTGAAAATTGGGGGTCTAGTTCCCACCACAAAACTATAGGGAAATAGTTTTATTTCCTTTTTATCTCAGACTATGTTATAAATAACATATATAGCTAGGACAATCAAAATTAAAAATTAGCTTTAGACCTATATTTTCTCTTTTATAATGATTCAAGTTTCAACTCACCTAAAATCAGTAGTTTTCATCTCCCACCACATTTTTAAAAATAAATCTATTTTAACCAAGAGAAAAATTATACATTCTAGAAGAGGACTCTTTCCTCTAGACCATCATATAATTTTTAGATTGTTTTGATATGATTTAATGTTTTTTCTTTCTCAAAACTGACATCTTTTTTAGTGTTAAAATACATACTTGTAGAATTTTTTAATTATAATATACTATATCTAATTAAAACACTATAAACTCTATATGAGAATATTCTTGACTCTGAGCTCTATAAAATGGTGGTTATATGTTATTAAAAAAATATCATAAAAAATAGTAAGAGTTATTGAAATGGCCCTTTTCTAAAATAATTTTGTTTCTTTAGTAATTAGATATAAACTAGTATGATAAAAGAAAAAGGGCTCCCAAATGAATATTGGGGAGAAGCTACATAGCAATAGTGGTATATTTGATAAACAAGTATCCCACAAAATCAGTTCGTGAAAAGATTCCTCTTGAGGCTTGGTCAAAGAGAAAATATACTATTGAGCACTTGAGAGTGTTCAAATGTGTAGCATATGCACATGTGCCTAAGGAAAAAAGAAAAAAGCTAGATGACAAAGGTGTGAAGTGTATCTTCATGGGTTATAGCTCAGAATCAAAAGCTTATAGGCTATGTGATCTAATCACCAAGAAGATTATCATTTCAAGAGATGTGGAGTTTCTTGAAAATCAGTCATGGGATGGCTCGCTTGATGTATCTTCAAGCACTTCAAGCAAAGTGCCAAGTATTAATGAGGAAGAGGAAGACATTGGGGATGAGCACAATGATGGAGCAGCAAATATTGATGATTGTAGACAAAGGCAAAAAGGAAAGCATCCTCTTACATGGTGAGTGACAACTCCAAGCACTTCAAGATAGCCTCGAGCTAGTATGCAAAGTAGTAGAAGTAGTAATACTAAAAATTTAGATCCCACTCTTGCCTCCCTATTGCCAAGAAAGACTAAGAGTCTAAGGGAGATATACCAAGATGAAAGGTACAAGGAAGATTATGATGAGAGTGTTAATTTTTCATTATTTTCTCATAGTGATCCAATTTACTTTGAAGAAGCTATGAAGGAAGAAAAATGGTGTAATGCCATGGATGAGAAAATAGATGCTATTAAGAGAAATGAGACTTGGGAGTTAACTACCTTGCCTCCCAAGAAGCAAGTAATTGGAGTAAAATGGGTTTACAAAATCAAGTGCAATGCTGAAGGAAAAATATATGGGCATAATGCACATTTAGTGGTCAAGGGGTATAAGTAGTAGTGTGGTAGAGATTATGATGAGACATATTCCCTAGTTGCAAGAATGGAAACCATGTATGTCATCATAGTAATTGTAGCCTAGCACAAATGGAAGGTATATCAAATGGATGTGGAGTCCACCTTCTTGAATGGTGTATTGAAAGAAGAGGTTTATGTGGAGCAACCACCTGGTTATGAAGTTCTAGGTGATGAATACAAGGTGTATAAATTGAAGAGAGCTCTTTATAGGCTCAAGCAAGCTCCACAGGCATGGTATAGTAGGATTTACTCATATTTGATGAGAAATGGCTTTAGCAAAAGTGATGGTGAGCCCATTCTCTATATCAAGGCAGCAAATGGTAAAGCATTGATTATTGTCCTATATGTAGATGAATTAATCCTCACTAGAAATGATAATTTTCTAATTGGCAAGTTCAAAGAGGCCATGAAAAATAAATTTGAGATGACAAATCTAGGTCTCTTGAAGTACTTTCTAGGCATAGAAGTAAAACAAATGCATTATAGCATCTTCAGCTCTCAAGAAAAGTATGCAAAGTAGATCTTGTAGAGATTCAAAATGTAGAACAATGAGGCAACCCCAACACCAATAGTAGTAGGTTTGAAGTTGATCAAGGAAGATTGCAGCAAAAGTGTGAATCCAACACTATAAAAGAGTATGGTTGGAAGCTTGATGTATTTGATAGCAACTCGGCCTGACATGATGCATGTAGTAAGTTTGATTTCCAGATTTATGGAAACACCAAAGGATTCCTATTGACAAGCGAGAAAGATGATCCTAAGGCATGTGAATGGTAACAAGGGATTTGGGATTTTGTATACTGCAGATAATGATTTTAAGTTTGTTGGTTATACGTATAGTGATTGGGTTGGAAGTTTAGATGATAGGAAGAGCACTTCTGAATACATGTTCCATATGGGATCAGGTGCAATTTCATGGGCATCCAAGAAGCAACCTATTGTTGCTCAATCTATAGTAGAGGTTGAATACATAGTAGAAAATGCAACAACATGTCAAGCTATTTGGTTAAGGAGGATCTTGATAGATTTGAATGAAAGGCAAGAGGATGGAATCACAATCTTTTGTGACAACATCTCCTCAATTACACTATCTAATAATCTAGTCTTCCATGGGAGAAGCAAGCGCATAGAGATCAAATATCACTTCATCAGGGAATTGGTGAAGAATGGGGATATCAAGATGGAATTTTGTAAGTCTGAGCAACAGCTAGCAGACATATTCACTAAGCCTTTAGGCATTGGAACTTTTGTGCACCTAATAAAGAGTCTTGGTCTAATTGGTTTGGATCAGCATTGATCCTTTTTTTTTGGCTTAGGAAAAAGGGGGAGTATTAGAATATTTAATATATTTTTGGTTTTCTCGTTCTCACCTACCAACCTAGCATCCCTTATTTCCAACTCCAACAGTCATATGCATTTACTATGGTAGGTGAATTCAAATTTGGAAAAGAGGGGGGATATTTTGTGTGCACAGTAGGAAGACAAAAGAGAGGGAATGTCATTCATTCCATTATCTTCAACCATTCATTCTCATATAGAGTCAGTTTTTGCAGCAGCAATAGAGAATTTTTTTTTAGTATTCTGTGTAGCAGCACTTATGAGAGTTTTTCCTGTTGAAGTAGTGATTGCTCTAGGCCCTTTTTTGTATGTAGCTATACTTGTTACAAGTTTATTTTATGTACAACAATTGTAGTTGGTTGTTGTTTTTACATTCTAGATTTGTAATAGTTAATTTTCAATTAATAGAAAGCAATCAATCAATCTTGCATGCTTCCTACCTATTGCATTTGTGTTGTCTCCTTCCTTGTTTATTCTATTGTGTGCTTGGCCATAGGAAAAATAGAGCAGCACTCTGTTCTTGTTGTTTGTGTTTGTTGTGGAATGCAGTTTATGTTTTTCGCATGGGTTAGCATGCTACTGCTATAGGTGTTAACTTTAGTCAACATGCTCTTGGCTTTGTGCTTGTGTCGAGTAGTTTCTTTGATGACCGAGTGATTTGGTCCTTCATCTATTGAGTTGTGTGGGGTTAACACATAGGTTATCCCCTTGTTTTGGAATATTTTACAAGGGAATGATAAATTAAAAATGGTTTGTTGGCCATTGTAGTACTAGAGAGAATGAGGAAGTGTTGATTAGTATAGACTAAATATGGTGAGAGTTTAGACATTAAAACTTGTTTATATAGAGCATGGACGGATCGAACATTATTTATGCAAAGCTTACATGCGATGCTCATGAAAGATGTATAGATGAGTGCTCTAAGCTGGATAATATATATGTCATGATGGTATAGTTATAATAATGTAGATGTGGGTCTATCCCACATGGAAGACAAGAAGAATTCAAATGTTAGAGAGATGTGAACCCTTGCATCTCATGCTTCTCGTGGGCACAAAGTGGATTCCATTAAAAGGTTCTAATGGAACTTGGCTTCAATTGTAGGCATTGATATTCCTTAGGGCAAATGACAATTTTAAATGTTTCTTATGGAAGAGTTTTTGACAAAAGAGATAAGAAAAATTGTATGTATTAATGATAATAGAATATTTTCTTAATATCAAGGGAACTTTGGTTTAACATGGTAAAGTTGAATATTTTCAAATGAGTCTATAGAACATCATAATAAATGTCATGTTCAAAGTAGATTTTAGTAGAATAATTACCCCTCTTTTTTAACTTTTGGCTAAAAAAAATCTTTGCACCTTCAACAATAATTTTTTTATTTTCTTAAAATTAAAAAAATTATAAATTAGAATAAAGTTTCTATTAAATTTTATAAATATAAATAACAATTTAAAAAAATATATTTTCTCTAGATTAAAATATTTATATATTATAGACAAGAGCCTACATCAAATGTAGACACATAATAATAATTAATTTTAACAAATAATAATAATTAATCTAGACATTGATCTATTAACTCTAAAAAAATTATAAATAATTTACAAAATTATATTATTTTATAAATTTTAATTTACATATAATAATTCTTAATATTATATATTAATTTTTAATACTTTTTAATTCATACTTTTAAATATTTTAATAATATTTTTTTTATGTAATAAGATTATATTATAGTATTTTCTTTAAAGAAATATTTATTAATTTTCCTACTTTAAAAACTAAATGACAACATATGTTTAAAAAGGTATAATGCTTTTGGATAAATTATGTAATTTTTTTTGGGTAAGCAATTAAAGTTTTTGATATAAAAGTTATTCTTAAAAAAATATTGGTATATTTTTAATGAATCGTGTTAGTTCTCATAGTTGAAATGGTTCAGAAAATAAAGTGGTCTTTTGTACTACATTTCAAATTATAAGTTTAGTAAAGGTTACTATAAATAGCTATCTTTCTATTTATCTATAGTTCTTACATTGAACTAATAATCATATATGTTGAATTCAATTTTAGTTTGATGAGTTCAAACTATTTGGTGTTTTATTCTTGAACTAAAGTTGGCTCACTTTGGGTGTATGTTTCATGATGTTCCATGTTTTGGTTGAAGATATATCCATTTAAACATTTTTTTTTTTAAATTGTACATTTTTTATGGGTATCAATGGATCACTCTCAAACAACTTTTCTAATTTTGTATATTCCAATTCGAGACATCCTTATTGTTCTTGGTATATAATGTTCTTTTAGGACTAGCTATGCATTCCCTTTAAGTGTAACTAGTTTGCTATGGTTTCAGAGTGGATATTCTCTTACTATTTATAAAAAATAGAAAAAAATAAGCAACTTCTTCAACTTAACTTTATAACTAGCTCTAATATTTTATAAAATTTAGAACAGAAACAACTTATAAAAAAAAATTGTGAAGGGATCATAGTAATTGAACATCAAATGGTGTTTAGCTCTCATTAAGTTTTACTTCACCGCCACCTTCTTCTAATAGAAATATAAATTCTCACTTTTAAAAAGTTTTCTAAATTAACACTTTATATTTCTCCTCTTCTTATAATATAAACTAAAAGTTAACATTAATAATATTTATGATCATATTTGTTTTATTGAAGAAAAAATATTAATAATATTTCTTGTCTTTATTATTTTAGACCTTGTTAATATAAGAGAAACTAATAGGAGCCTCCTCATTTCATCTCACCTCTAACCATTAAACTTTGATTTATTTTTTATATTTTAACACTTTATTACCTTTAATAAAGCATCTTCTTTAAGAATGAGTTTTTTCGACCAACAATTTTTTTAAATATTCTATAAATTATAATATAATCACTATTTATATAATTTAACAAGAGTTCTGATTGAGCTAGAGTCCCTTCCTTATAGAAGTAGAAACTAGATTTTCAAGCAATAAAATTATAACTATTATATGTATCTTAAGAATTATTTTATAATTATCGTAAAGTTTTGATGGTAGATTAAGAGGGGACATAACTCAAACAATTAATTATTAATCTCAAATGTATCATATTGTTATTTATATATTTATTTCAAATTCTAAATTTTAAGTTTATTTGTATTTATTCAAAAATATAATTTATCTTTTAATTACTATTTCTTAATATTTTGAAATTTTAATTTGTAATAAAAATAAAAAAATTAAGATTCTCCTAAAATTTTGTATTTGAAACATTTGATTTATAAACTATTTAAAAAGAAATTAGAAATAGTTGATTTCTTAAATAAAGACTGAAAAAAATTAATTCCCCAAAAAGTTAGTATGTAAAACACTTGATTTATTAAGTATTTAAAAAGAAATTACAAAAAAACATCTCTTAAATGTACATCTGATTAAGAAATGTTGTACGTGTTTAGTGTAAAGACTCTTTATGCCCTGGACTGACAGCTCTCAGCTAAGGTATTTAATTTTTCATTAAATAAATCTGATCATTCAATAAGATTTTAAATAACTGTGCAGCCATGTGTCAGTTGATGGAGATTTTTCTTATTTTAATTTTCTCTAAATATTCCTACAACCTGGTGAAATTCCCATCAGCCAATCAGCAGTAAAAATAATTTTTAAATAATTACACGACAAACCTTAAGTTTTGAGTTTATGTGGATGTCCAAAATTAATGCCAAGGAACATTACTTCCCTTTGTAATCATAAAACTTCAGTTGATAAAACTTCTCTCTCTCTCTCTCTCTCTCTCTCTCTCTCTCTCTCTCTCTCTCTCTCTCTCTCTCTCTCTCTCTCTCTCTCTCTCTCTCTCTCTCTCTCTCTCTCTCTCTCACACACACACACACACAAACTCAAAATTCTCTTCAGCAACACATTATATTTATAGAGTTGCATTTGATGTATTTGTAACTAATTTTAGAAACTTCCTTTGTGTACAACTTTTGCATAACACCATGCATGAGTATTTGTATCACATCTTAGGCTCTAAGGCCTATAGAACCAACACACCATCTCAACTTCTCAATGCTCACTAGCTTTGTCAATGCATCTATAACATTCTCCAAAGTCGAGACTTTTTCAAATTTCACCCTTCCATCAAGTTCGCCATATCATGAACAAAATGATATTGTATTGTTAGCATTAATGTTGATTGTATTCCTTTGGAGGAGTCTCTTAAACATTGGAGAGTATTGGCATGCTGCATTCATGATTGTATTTTTCATTGATGTCAACATAGCAGTAATTCTATGAAGACTAGTAGAGTAGCAGATAGAGATCAAGGCCATAAGGAAATACGTTTAATGTATTGGCAATGTGCAGTTAAGGACATGTTCCACACTATGAACTAATGATAAGGTTCAATGTGCATAAAGTAAGTCGAAGGCATACGAAAGATATACATATTTTATAGTGAGAAATATAGAGACAAATTACCTAAGAAGTAGTTTCTAGTAATTACATTATATCGTCTAATAGAGATATAATCTAGAGATGTGCAATTAGTCAAAGATAGTCTAATGGTGATATCAACAAATGTGCAAGGCCTAGTGTCACACATGTGAGAAGTTGTATAGACTATGAGCTGGTAGTGCTATTGTTATTACAAAATAATTAATTATCTTATTATAATTAATTGGAGAAGTCTCAAGGCTGAATCAAGGAATTATTTTGAAGATGTACAGTATAAAGGAAAGATGTTTTCCTTGTTTGTAAACAAGTTTGATCATTGTATTGAATGTGAGTAAGCGATCAAAGGGATAATTGGATGTGAAGTTTGTGATCTAGTATTAAGATCAGAAGGAGTAAAGGTCTGGTTGATAGGATAGAGAAAGAGGAAGGAGTAGTATAGTTTGATTCTATTTTTTTGCAAGGAATAATACAAAGATCATTTCGATAGGGAGTTCATTGATCTTTCCCATGAAGTTGTTTGGACAATGCATCCATATGCCTTCTAAAACTCCTAATAGGGTTGGCACAATTCTTCTAATAGGGTTGGAATCTCCTAACAAGGATTCAAAATCTCCTAACAGGCGTTGACATGTACTGAATGCTTTTCATAGACTCCTAATAGGGTTCATCCTCTAACAAGGAATATTTATCATCCTTGATGTTTCTTCCTTGGTGTGATAGGATGTCATCTGAGTGTGGTCACTTTAATCTCTAGCTTTTCCTTTTGCTTTGCTAGATTTATGGCTCTCATGTTTTTCAAAACCTCAACCAAATGGTTGTAAGAACTAGCTAGGGTAATATTGAAAACACATTACAGTTTCATCCATAATCTTTATTTTTTTATTGTTCTAAAGGTTTTCATCATAGCATAATAGTTTTAATTTGATAAAAGGAGTCATTTATTAAATTTCTTTTGTTTTTCAGTTTCTTCAAATCCTATGAGATATGTGAATTTTTCATATATCACAATAGCTATAGCGATTAGGCTTCATGAATTGGCATACACAATAGTGATCACAGTATGGTCAAAAGATATTTTGGGTACTCTATCACTGTACCATATAGTGAACTCTTCTATTGCTATGCGAAGAAGGCCTAATCTTGACATTGTGATGAGCAATGAGGAAAGTATATCACTATGACATATAGCAATCCCTTTTGTCACTATGTGAAGAAATTACAAAAACAATATAGTGATGAAAGATAAAGGAGGCTTATTGCTATAACATATAGTGATCATTGAAAAATGGAAAACAAATATAACCATTACAATGCTAAGAGATAGAGATGTTGTATTTCTATAACTCATGGAAATGAGTATTTTTGGTGATCAAAAAGGAGGACATTACATTAAAATGATAAGTAATAGATGATTGTGATCAGTATGACCTATAGCAATAGCAAAATTAAAAGGTATCTATGGGTGTTATTATATGAACAACTAAATGCGCCGCAAATAAGAGGTTTTGCACCTTTGCAACCACATAATAGTCAATCATGGCAACCCATCCTAGTACATGTGTTCTTAAATGGAGAAAGTTAAATTTACAAAAGGTGGTGAAAAAGTTGTTGCACAAAATTTAGCAATATTATAAATATTTATGGCAATATCTATTGAAACTTCACTCATAATAGGTGACGCGCGATAACATTACAATATTTATGAACATGCGAATAAATCCAATGAAATCATAGGTTGAATGAAGCCCTTCATCTGTACGAAACCCTTGCTTCAAAAAAATTGTTCCTCTATAGAAAACCCTTGATTCAACAAAATCCTAGTTATGCATTTACAAAACCGTGTATTCTTAAATGGAGAAGGTTAAACTTATGAAAGTTGGTGAAAAAATTGTTGCATGAAATCGAACAACATTAAAAATATTTATGAAAATGCCTACTGAAACTTTACTCGTAATGGGTGATGCATGGCAACATTACACATTTTTGGGATTTTCTCTCAACTACAGAGAAAGTGGAAAGCAATTGGTGACAAGAAATTTTGGGGCATGTATAAGAAACCTATAGCTCTGGCTGCCATAAACTCTCATTTAGTATTGTACAAGCTTGCAACTAATTTAATCAAAATTCAATGTTTTTCTTATTATGTAGTTATTGTAACTGTAAAATAAGACTTGACAAGAATTAAAGACCTTCTCATAACTCATGCCTTGTTCCTTCTCAAATATGTTTCTACTACCTACCAATCCTATTGAGAATCTAAAACACAATTATATTGCTTAGTTGATTTCTCTAATTCAAAGAATATTAATTTCTATGAATTTACCATTATTCTAATACTCATAATCTTATGTATATAATATTTAAATATATTTTTATATATTTAAAAATATTTATATCTTAAGATCGATAGTAAAGATTTATTATTGACCCATAAATAGTTTTTAAAAAAATTGCACTTCAATAGAAACTTTTTTTACATGTTTAAGAAATATTTAGTCTTTCTAAATTTAAAGTACTAAATAAAAATAGAAATAAATATTTCTAAAAAAAATCATAAACTATCATTGATAATAATTGATATCATTCATTACTAACATTTTGTACCCAATAGCTTGTATTAATTGAATATTTTGTATCATTTATACTATTAGCTTTTGACTAGACTAATCTTGATACAAAATGGGTGTTGCAATCATTTTATTTTTTAGAACAATCCTATTAAAAATATTTTATTTTTAAGAACCTTAAACAATTATTTATAAGATTTGTGCAAGAAATTTATATTAATTGATCATCAATCCAATCCTAGTGTAATAAAATCTTATCTAAAAACTTTGACTTGAATCCAAGATGAAGAGAAATATTTAAATTTATAAATATTTTTAGAAATTTTTTCATTCAAAATGTAAGGACAAAATTAAGGAAAAATCACAACAACAAAAAGCAAATTTACTAACATCTTTGCATGCCCCCTAGCATCAATACTAGAATCGGGGCCATTTTTATATACCTCACTATGATCAACACTTTTGACAACATCATCTAGATCAACCTCAAACTACCAACCTTCCCAAAATGCAATTGTATAATAACATTTTGAATCTAGATCTAGAGGCGTTGCAAGGAGAAACTTATACTACCTGCATGGTTAATGAAAACACGTACTCCACCATTATTCCCTATTTTCATCTACTTCATCCCTTATACTTAGATCAAATGGAGAAAAGAATCTCAAAAAGTCTAGAAAATTTGTATGATAACAATAATAACCCTAACCTAACTACTCGATAACAATATCCAATTATGGATGAAACTGCAATGCATTTTTGATAAAATTGAAGCTTCCCAAAAACATTCAACACATATCATATAAATGTATCAAATTACATAATGAAAATATGGATGAAACTATTATGTGTTTTTTATATCTCCTCCTTTTCGATCACCTAAAACACTCATCACCATGACTTATAACAATACAACATCTCTATTGATCATCGCTATAATGATTATATGTGTTTTTTGTTTGCCTATGATCGCTATATGTTATAGTGATAAGCCTCCTTTATCGCTGATCACTATATTATTTTTTTAGTTTCTTCACATAGTGATAAAAGGGATCACTATATGTCATAGTGATATACTTTCCTCATTGTTCATTGCCATGTCAAGATTAGGCCTTCTTTGTATAGTGATAGAAGAGTTCCCTATATTATCTAACAATATAGTACCAAAATCTCATCTAACCATACCGAGATCACTATAGTCTATCTTAACTCATGAAGCCTAATTGATGTAACTATAGCAGTATATGAAACATCAAACAAAGAAACTAGATTTCTATCAATCAAGGTTTCTGACATGCTTGTGCAAAATAAATTTCATTAACAGTTAAACAAAATGTTGAGTGAAAGATTCTAATGCTTATCTGATGGTTTAAGTGAGGCGAGGCATCAAAGAAATATACAGAGAAGTCAAGGCATAATTTAGATGAAACTGTTATGCATATAAATGTATTGGTTACATAATGAAAATATGGATGAAACTGTAATGTAATTTCGATAATATTCATAATGACCAAAAACACTCATCAAGACACTAAACTTTACCTAAATTTTTGATAATAATATCCAATTATGGATGAAACTATAATGCATTTTCGATAAAACTAAAGCTGCCTAAAAACATTCAACACATATCATATAAATGTATCATATTACATAATGAAAATATGGATGAAATTGTTATGCATTTTTTATATCTCCTCCTTTTTTATCATTTAAAACACTCATTGCCATGACTTATAGAGATACAACATCTTTATGACTCATCCTTGTAATGATTATATTTGTTTTCCATTTGTTGATGATCACTATATGTTATAGCAATAAGCCTCCTTTATCGCTCATTGATATATTGTGTTTGCAATTTCTTTGCATAGTGATAAAAGTGATCAGTATATGTCATAGCGATATACTTTTCTCATAGCTCATCACTATGTCAAGATTAGGCCTTCCCAGTATAGAGATAGTAGATTTTTCTATATTCTATAGCAATATAGTACCCAAAATCTCTTTTGACCATATTCTGATCACTATAGTTCTCATGAAGCCTAATCATTGTAACTATAGTGGTATATGAAACATTGAACAAAGAAACAACATATTTATCGATTGAGGTTTTCAACGTTCCTATACAAAATAAATCTCATTAACAGTTAAACAAAATGTTGAATGATGGATTAACAATGCTTATTCAATGGTTTGAGGGAGGCAGGGTATCGAAGAAATATACAAAGAAGTCAAGACAAGGTTAGGATGAAACTATTATGCGTATAAATGTATTTGATTCCATAATGAAAATATGGATGAAACTATAATGTGGTTTCGATAATACTCATAATGACCAAAAACACTCATCAAGATACTAACCCTAACCTAACTGGCCGATAACAATATCCAATTATAGATGAAATTATAATGCATTTTTTATAAAACTAAAGCTACCCAAAAAAAATCGACACATATCACATAAATGTATCTGATTACATAATAAAAATATGGATGAAATTTTTTAACATTTTTTATATCTCCTCTTTTTCAATCACCAAAAATACTCATTTCCATGACTTATAGCGATACAACATCTCTATTACTCATCATTGTAAAGATTATATTTGTTTTCCATTTGCCAATGATTGCTATATGTTATAGCAATAAGCCTCCTTTATCGCTCATTGCTATAATGTTTTTGTAGTTTCTTCACATAGTGGTAAAAGGGATCATGCTATATGTCATAGCCATATACTTTCCTCATCACTCATCGCTATGTCAAGATTAGGCCTTCTCCATATAGCAATAGAAGAGTTTGTTATATTCCATAGTGATATAGTACCCAAAATCTCTTTTAACCATACTGTGATTGCTATAGTGTATCTTGACTCATGAAGCCTAATCATTGTAACTATAGTGGTATATGAAACATCGAATGAAGAAACGATATTTTCTAGCAATTGAGGTTTCTAATGTGCCTATGTGAAATAAATTTCATTAATAGTTAAACAAAATGTCAAATGATAGATTCTAATGCATTTAATGGTGAGACTTTTGTCATAGGTTATTTTGGCAATGTATAATGTCCCAGTCTACCCATTTTTGTAAGAAAGTATTTGAATATATTATGGAATAAAACTTTCATTTTTACATTCAAATATAATATTTTATAAATTAAAAAAAAATATTCTAAATAAATAAAACAGTTTATTTAATGAACTTTATTTAAAAAATAAAATGGTTGAAATTTTTATGTTGTTAATTGTTTGATATTATAAGCATAAAATTAAAATTCAAGGGAAAATATTGAAATTCTTGGTCTCTCCCAATACTAGTCTAAAAATAAGTTGATGCAAGAGCTACTTTGGAGTTCATGGGAGGAGGCTTGGTAGTTATTTTGGAGGGTTCTTGGAGTGATACTTGGTTGAAGAAGAGGTGGTCAGTAGAGGTTACTTAGTTATCTCTCGGTAGTTCTTGGTTGAAAACTCGGTGGATGAATAGACTCGATGATCATAGAGGTGTTTGGTTGTTGAAGGAGCTTGGCATAGCTTGGGGCACTCAGTCATCAAAGGCACTTGACGATGCTTGAGAGAACTCAATACACATTGGGAGCTCGATGAAGCTTGGTTATAGTGTTATCTGAGTTGCTCGGTCTTTGAAGGAGTTTAGTTGCTAGAGGAACTTGGTCTGTGAAGGTGTTGTTAGCAATATACTATGAGAACTCAGTTATGCTTGATGAAATTTTGATACTTACCGTGGTTTCTCTGATGCTTGATTTGGTCTTGGTTTTGTGTCAACCAAGTTGTTTATGGGCCAACTTGAGCATCCAATTTAGTTGTATTTAATTTATGTTGTAAGCTAACTTGTGGCTTAAATGTGCATTTAATAGAAGGGTTTATTTAGTTTGTAACTACTAGACCAACCTGTGGCTTAGTTGGGTATAACTAAGGGAGTCTTGTGGAGTCTTAAGGCATTCATTCATGGGAGTGATTCATTATTTAGTGTGATCCAGCATGGAGATGATGTAGTGGTTGAGTGAGAGAAGTTTTCTTAAGAGAGTGGAGAGAGTGTCGAATGGGAAGTAGTTTACACCTAGATCTTTGGTAAAGTTTAAGAAGGGCTACTAGTCAAGGCTTGGGAAATGAGATTACTTGGTGGGCTTGCAAGCATAATTTTAGATCTTCCTTGGAGGATTCTACTAGAGTGTGGATCTGGACTTAGCTCGTGTTTGGGTTGGATCTTGAGGGATCTTGGAGAACTATTATTGTAATTGCTATTGTATTTCGTTGTAACTAGGAAGGCCTTGCAATCT